>JAVIAB010000124.1:97343201-97643201 GCA_032433765.1 Megaustenia siamemsis
AGACAACGTTATGAAAGTATCATACCTCTTCAACAACGTTTTTATTCCATTTACTTCTTTCATAATCACCATTATCTGCACTGTTATTCTTGTTTCTAAGTTAAAAAGCAACACAAAATGGCGACAAGCGTCAACAGTAGTTGATCAAACAGATTCAACTTTTAACCGTAATCATAAAGTGGCTAAAATGGTTGTCTTTATTTCTACTCTGTTTATAGCTTGTTTTATTCCAGTTAGCGTTATGTTTATAGCCATTTCAGTGGAACCTGAACTGTTTCTTGGCGGAGCTTATATAAACATTAGTATGGTTTTAGGAGCATTTGGAATTATTCTGGAATCGATCAATTCTTCTGTGAATATATTCTTTTATTATTCAATGAGTAGGAATTATAGAAACATTTTTCTACATATATTTTGTGTCTGCAAGAAGCGTTTTTAACAATTTGAAGTACACATTCCCAGTAAAACGTTTCCGCACTAACATCACGGCTTTGTAACACGGTTCGGTCCCTATCTTCAAATTCATGTTGACTTACCTGTGAAAATGAAGACTCTGACTCACATAACTAATAAGAAATAGACTGCGGGGACCTCTATTGACTAGCTGTTTTAATTTGTTCTTAGCTAATTAACTATTTATATTACTTCTGAGTGTAATGTGGTGACTTTACTGAAAAATTAATTTATTCATTTACTGTTTCATAAACAGTGTTTAAAAGGAGAATAAACTATAGTTACGAAATTAATAGAATCAAAAAAGCAGCAGCAGCCAATACAATTTGATATCATTTATATCACAGAAGTCGCCAAGAGAGATTTTACTGCACTCGAAGATTCAATTACTATTTATTTCGGAACCTCTAAATGGGGGAGCAAATCAACAAAATATAATATATTGTAATAAAACAACTTGCGCATTTCATAAACATTACATTCATCTCTTTATTTACGATAAAGTCTTTCAAGCTATTGGAAATATATTTAACTACACATTATCATCTTAATAGCAGAGATAGAGAATGAGCTACAAGAAATGATAGAGAAAATATTAAAAGAAAGCAAAAAGGAAGGTCTAAGTCTGAATAGTAAGAAAACATAAGTAATGGTATTATCAAAGAAACAATCATCACCATCATGCAGGATAAAAATAAACAGTACAAATCTGAAACAAGTACAACGCGTCAAATACCTGGGCATAATAATAACATCACTTCTGACCTATTGCGAATCAAGCACAGTGGACAAATAATTGAAAAGACGATTAGAGGCCACAGAGATGGGATTTCTCATAAGAATGTTGAAAGTTCCCTGGACAGCTAAGAGGACCAAAGAGGAAATTCTCAAAGAGGCCAACACAAAAAGGGAACTCCTAAAAAGCGTCCGAAATAAACACTCAACATTTTTCGGGCACATCATGAGAAGTGGAAAGTTGGAATACTTGGTTACAACTGTCAAAATAAAAGGAAAGAGAGATCGCGGACGACAAAGAGAGAAAATAATGAATAGCTTGGTGTCATGGCATGGAAAACAGTCAACAACAGAACTGATATGATGCACGGTTGATAGAAGATTGTGGAAGGACATAATCGCCTACTTCAACCATTATGGCACATGATGATGACATATTATATGAGAAAACTTGTCCTATAAGAATTACTTTTATATTGAAATACAGGTATGCTTTCGGTTTGAGGATTGTGTGTTTTTTCTTTTCGTGTAACAAAAATATTCCAGCTAGAATTGCCTCATCTTCTTTGTATGAGCAGTATTCATTTTTCATGAAGTATATCAGCATCTTTATCTATGAGATGTCAATCGTGTTGGCTAACTATGGCTTACAAATATGGCTTAATAATTATGTCTTAACAACTATGGCTTAACAACTATGGCTTAACAACTATGGCTTAAGAACAAAAGAAGAGCCACACGACCAAGCAGTGAAATCGTCCGATGTGGAGAGTCAAGATTTCTGCCCTATGTGAAGTCTTCTGTCCGACAGGAACAAAGAAACCATTTTGAGAATTTCAGTTACCATCTATGAGAAAGATTTGTACCATTAAAACCATGTATGTAGCATTCATTATTTCAGATAATGTAGTTTTAATAAATCTAATTTGCTTCAATTTATTTTCATCTTCCTTACCTCATGTCAAATCCTTTCACCATTTTTATGATCTATTTTTGTTTAATGTTGCAGTTTTTAGCAATAGCTTATTTGCTACAAATTTTGTCGTATGCATGCGAGTGTGTGTGTCTGTGTGAGTGAATGTATATATATATATATATACATCATCATCATCATTATGTGCCGTACCGGTTGGCGTAGGTGATCATGTCAATCCACAATCTTCTATCCAGAGTGCATCGCATCAATTCTGGTGTTGACTGTTTTCCGTACAAAGTTATCCAGTTCACCAAGTTATCTAGTATTTTCTCTCTGGTGTCGTCCGCATTCTCTCTTCCCTTATATTTTGCCAGTTGTAAACAAGTATTGTAACTTTACTCTTTTCATGATGTGCCCAAAAAATCTTGATTATTTCTCTCCTATGTTTCTTAGCTCCCTATGTGTGTGTACATCAGTTACAATTATAAACACATTTATATAATTTTATTATTAATTAGTTCTTTATTTTATTTCCCAACAAATCATTTATTTTTCGTAGGAGTTAAAATGTGTTTTAATAACAAGAGACTTTTAATTGAATTTTTTTAATGGATTGGACACGTTGATTTGCTGTCAAGAAAGATAACACCTGTGAGCTTAGAAGAGACAATTTTCTGGGAATATCAGACCACGATCGTCTCGGAAAAATTAAAGAATGAAGGAAGGAAATAAAGAAAAAAGAAAGACAGAAAAGACTGAATATAGTAGTCTAGAAGAGATAGAGGGAAGCAAAGAGAAAAAAATACCAGACAGCTTAAGAGAATGACTTGGCAGAAAGTCAACAACAGAAATGATAAATAACTGTTGAGATCGAAAGTTGTGGAGAAACATGAACACCTACGCCAGCAGGCCCGGTACTTGATGATGATGATAGTAGTCTTTAATTTTTAAGTCTTTACTTTGGACTGGCGCTACTCCCATATCCGCACATTCCTATATCCGCTCTGCCACCTGTTCCGGCAACCATCGAAGTGTTCATCAACTAGTGAACGTAAGTGTAATTATTCCAATCTTTTCGGAAGACCGCTTCGGTTCTTGTTCTCCCCGAGAGAGAAAGATATCACTCATATTTTTATTTCCATTTTTTTACGCTTTTACATTTTCATCCATCCTTCCCGGTATTTCGGGATCTGCCTGGTCTTCTTCTCCCTGTCATGTAGTATTATAATACTGTCAAGGAGTGGTGTATTACATTTCACATAAGTCAGACACATAATTACTTCCACGTTGATATCACTTCCTAACCTCAACAAGCCAGGTAGCTACTCCTTTTTTTCCATATGAGAGAGTCTAGTTAAGATAGAAAATACTTTCACGTTATCACAAGCCAGAAAGTTACCACTGCGCCATCAATAAACAAGTATTACATAATAATATGACCGTTGGCGTCTTGACAGATAATTAGTAGCAAGCAATCATGATAAGTCAGTTTTGGTAAAAAAATATTAGTGTTAAATCTTAAGATGGATGCTGCTTTGCTGAATAGCTTCTATCGTGGCTGAATCTACCAATATTGGATAGACAGATCCCTCCGCAGAACGAACAAGGTATATTTCTGTGCCTGGCCTCGTCTCCTTTCTCCTGTGTCTTCTGTCTTCTGAATTTGATATCAGCGCTGCATCGAAAGTTGCTGTACCATTTTTTTTATATTTGTTTTCCATGTACTACAATCTGAATCACTTTCTTTCACTGATAGAGATTTCCCTCAAGGAAGCTCTGCAAATATCCGTATATCTCAGCACTGGCCTGCCTTTGGTCTTTTTTCGTCATTAAAATTGTCATACAATAGTTTGGGAATACGAATGTTTGCGATTCTACTTATATGACCCAACCATCTTAGTCTACTGCTCCAAAGTGTTGCCATGATGGATAGGAGTTTGGCTCGTTGTAAGACATTAGAGTTGATTACTTTGTCCTGCCATTTGATGTTCATAATCTTTCGAAGACAACGCACGTGAAAATTGTTTAACCTTTTCTCCTTCCCTGCATAGGTAGTCCAAGTTTCTGACCCCAATAGAAATGTACTAAGCACACAACTTTGGTCAATTTGAATCATAGTCCTGAGTGTTATTTTGGTATTGGCCCATGCTCTATATTTAACTTTACAAAATGTGGAAGCTGCCTTTCCTATTCGGGAATTTATTTCTTCTTCAAGGAAGACAGTGGTCGTGACCATAGAACCGAGATAGGTGAACTTTCTCACAGGATCAAGGAGTGTGTTATTTAATGAAATATCTGGGGGACTCGCTACACCCTGTTCAAGCTCCATTGTCGTCTGCATACTTATTGACTATGAGAATAAATCACATGATCTAGCTAGATTGGCAATCATTGACTGCAGGATGGATTCATTGTGAGCAACCAGTGTTGCATCATCAGCGAATAGAAGCTCCTTGATTAGAATCTCAGTAGCTTTAAAATGTTGACCTCAGACTAGATTAAATAAAGAGCCGTCAGCTCTTGTATAGATGTGGATGTCTCCAGCGACTGTTTCAGGCGCATTATGTAGAAGAGCAACACAAATATCCCCAATAGAGTAGGAACAAGGACACATCTTTGCTTTGACACCACAGTGCTAATCACTCACACTTCCTTTCCACTCCAACGCTATTTCCTAGCCACATCACCTGTCACATGCAATGTTTAATTTGATACAAATAACGTCTTTTACACCAACAGTATCAGATAATTTACTGTATTGTCCTTATATTTTAAAGCAGTATTTATGTACAGTTATGTTCTCTTGTCTTAAACGAAAAAGCACCGTGATATAATTCTAGCATATGAATGCCAAACAAATATCTTGTACATCGGCTTTCATCATAATAGCATGTTCTAGTCAGCATTTCAACATTATAATTAAATATGTTATAGTTTGAGCTAATTTAATAAAGGGAAAATCTGAGTGAACTCAATGAGGAAGATTTCAGTTTCAGATTATGAGTAACATTCATATAACCCCGTGTCAAGAATAAGATTATAATTTTCCATGCGCTACGGAACTCAGACACAATAATTTCAACTCAAAGTCGTGATGGGTGATAATTTTGTAACATAATTGTGTTTAAACTCCTTGGCTTTTATTGATCGTTCAATACAGTCGTGACAGGTGGGGCAGTGAAAAGATTGACAAATGACATTTTGTGCTATAATTAACGTGGCAGACATGTTTCAAAATGCCAGTAGTTGTACAGACACGCTTTATGAGCAATCCAGTTATTTATTTAATTTTACATTGCTCTAATTATTATAGCATTTTTATTAATTTAAGAATAGTCAAAGATTTACCGAACATTAATTCGTAACTTATTTCTCACAATGAAGAACATAAATAATACAATAGTGTATGAGAATGAGATTCATGATCACTGTATCCACAGCTTGTTTTAGTTTATTTATTTATAATTTCTTTAAATAATCTAAAAACTTGATCTTTTCTATATAGATTGTGTATTGTAAAAAATAAATCATCATCGTGTGCCATTCTGTACGTAACCATGCATTCGTTGGTCACTTCATTAATTCATTAACTTTTGGCATTACAAAGCACTTTTTTTTCTAAAAGGGCTGACATTTCTGGCTCTCAATACGAGCAAAGGGTATTTTTTTTAATCGTGGACGAAATAAAAACTCGAACGCGTAGCCACGTAATAATTGAACTGTGCATGCGGTTTTTGGTACTCATCATGATCGAACACCCCCTCCCCACCCCCAACCAACCCCTACCCCAGCAGATCTGACAAATGGGATTTATGTATAAAGACGGAATATAGCTTTATTCACGTGCAGGTCTCTGCTTCACTATCCCTCACTCTTTCTTGCTGTCACAGGTTGTCAGTAGCCAATTTATTTAGCATAGGCCCAATATCTGAAAGTCTAAGCCAACTTAAGCAGTCTCCTGTACAATACATTCTCCAGCCACTGGAGGCAGTGTCCTCATCGCTATCGACCTCACACCCCAACCCTAGCAGGTCTGACAAATGGGAGAAATGTCTTACCTTTTTACCACCAGTCCCTGACACCTGATATAATTTAATAAACTAATGCTCGTAAATATATTAACTTTGCGCTCATATTTACAACGATATTCGGAGAGCTTTTGTCCAAGTGGGAAAAAAAAGCAGGTTATCTCTAAAATGAGGTAAGCGGCTCCGTTCACGGCATTTTTTTTAGTCATGTTCAAAACAACATTTCTACACGAAGATCTCGATGTTTCTGTACTAGGCCAGCGACCTTTGTCGCATTGACTCGCAGTGCCCAGCAACTAACGACTCCAGTTCTGTGATGGTTGATAAGTCATCTTATACGTCCACCAAATTTCTTGTTTCTGGCTGTGCCCATCTTAACTTTCCAATCCTGTTCCATTGTTTGACCATCTGCAACGACAGAGCAGTTAGCCATCCTGTCCGCTCTTTCATTTCCCCGTAGTCACGTGTGTCCCGGAACGTAGAAAAAGGTGGCCTTACGTATTTTTGACTTCTGCAATGACTCCACCTATTGCCTGCGTACAGAACCCGCCCCAACTTTTCTTATCATGCTCATCGTTTCACTTAGCATGCAGGCGTGGTTGTAGCCTTGTTTAAAAGATAGATGTAAAGTACGAGACTTGAATCGGCGTCTTAGCACGCGAGTTTTCACCCATATGTGCTCGGCCATCTATTCAGAAGTGTTTGGAAACTTCTGGATAGTGTCGTTTCAAGCATCAACACTCACAATGCGAGGCGGCATTCCTCACCTACCAGAGTGCTGCCCTGGTACCCTTTTCTGCCAGCGGCTGGGTCAACCGTGAGGGTATTTATCGGTAGCCCAGTTGGGTGGTTTTCCCAACTAGACTACCGAGGACCCTTTAAAAGAAACTGATTAACTACGTTTTAACGTTATTAAAAGCACGTTAGCGGGTGTACATGAGTTGTGTTGTTGTTTACTTACGTTTTTCGGCCCAACACATCCGAATTCAGGATAGCAGTTTTGAGCACCGTGTTGCCTTCCTTCTTTGATCCCTACTCGCTTGGCAAGATTAGATTGGTTAGTCTGTTTATAGAGACACCGCAAAGAGGAGTAGAGACTGGATGGTTCTGGATCACCGCTACTGGCGCAAGCCTTCAGCTAAAAGTCACTTACAGCTTCCAGCTTTGCTACTATCAGGCTGGTTGCCTCATAAATGATTTAATAAAATATTCAATCAGTAAATATAGAATTCCTGATAAGTGCTAACTGTTATTTATTTTGTTTAATATGCGACAATTTTGTTGGGTTATTACATCTATCGGTTTTTTTTATATTTTTCATTCGTTTATAATAGAAGTGCGTTAACACGTTGCATTATAATAAAGAATTTAAGCTAAATCTTATTTAAATCCCCGTGGCAATATAAACACAATTTAATTATTATAAACAAACTAAGAGAATGGCTACTGAACAGGCTAATACGGAAATGAACAATCCCATGTCAAAACCGTCATCTCGTAAGTCCGCAAACTTTTAAGAATTTGAATAATCCAAATAAAGTAGGTACAATAATGCCCCCAAAACATGTACGATTATAATGTTTTAAGAGCCAGGTACGTTCTATTTTTCTAGTTGGGTTGAATGGAGAAGTCAAACTGTGTTCCAACTAGTGCTTACAGTATTGACAAGTTGGCGTGTAGTGCGTTACCCTAAGCTATAACGGTCTCATACATAAAAGGTGCAATTAAAATTAATGAGTCCAAGTGACGTGTATCAAATGGATAGGGGATTTTTTTAAGGGGGGGGGGGCGCCCCGCGGGAGGGGGGGGGCGCGCCCCGCGGGAGGGGGGGGGGGGGGGGGTGGATATAAAAAATGGAATTAAATTAAAAACGAAAGTTTACCTCTACGTCTAGCAGGTGTTTGGAGTGTATGGTGTTAGCGACCATATTGTTCCCAAACCACGGCTCATTTTTGGTTTATGTGATCGATATCACATCAGGTACCCATTTTTAGAGGATGAATCAACTACTGAGCCTTGTCGGTCCGAAACAAAACTCGCCACTGCCATTTCTGTGATTGATTCCGAACTATTCTAATCCGGAAAAGAACGCACTCAACACTTTGTCTCCGAGGCTTCAAGAAAGAAAATAGAAAGTGATAAAGTGACAGGAATTTCTATTTTAAGAATTGTTAAAAGAGTACAGAAAAAAAATATGTGAGGAGAAACTTAAAAGAATGCATGTAAAGGTTACAAGAGAAATTATTGTAAATCTTCAGTTGTACTGAAGCACACTTGCGTTGCCTTTTAGATAAAAGAGTTCACCCGGCGATCTTGGAGCTATCAGAGACTTTAGATACAATAACGATCATGGGATCTGTTTCGGTAGAACCGAATACTGTCTTGAGTGACAGATCCACGCACATTTTTCAATGGGTTACCTATGCTGTCCTCTGTCAAATCATCGATGTTTTTGGAATCACGGGCAATGTCATTAACATTATCTGTTTTGTGAAGCAAGGGTTCAAAGAGTCCGTTAACGTCAGTTTATTAGGTAAATTTGACATCAGTAGAAAATTGATTAGACTTAATTTAAGGTAACTTAATTGAATGCTAGATACAGTAGACATTGATGCTGGATGAGTGTATGTATATATATATATATATATATATATGTTTTTGTTGATGTTGGTGTTGTTTGATAGTATCATCATCACTGCACCTCGGGCGAATACATAGGTGCTCCGATATCGCCCCCGAGAATATCAACAGAGTCAGATGAAAGCCTTGACCTATGTGCACGAACTCTGTATCACGGTCTGGGATCCACGGTATGGGTAGGTTGTTGCTAACAATTTGGCCTGGACACCGGCTAAATGTAGGACCTTCTCTTTTCGATTTTAACTGTTAAAGGTTCTTTAACGTGCGCGAACGCACACGAGATCTCCTGTTTATTGCTGTTATCCGAGACGGCTAGGCATTGGATCTCACTAGCCAAGAGATCAGGAGAGGGTAACGTCACGAAGAAACCATGTTATTATTTATCTTTTTTCCTCTTGTTCTTGTACTTTTCTCTTTCACTGATACCTAAAAGGTGTCGTGGTTTATATCATTTGTCGTTCTTGTGCTGATCGAATTGTCTGAATTAGTGATTTTCCTTTGTTGTTACATGTCTCTGTCACTGCATCTATCCATCTTCTTCTGGGTCTTCCTCTTGGTCTTTTTCCATGCATTCTCGAGAAGAACGCCCTTGATGGTGATTGGTGAGGATTCATTCTGACCAGGTGGCCAAACCATTTAAGTTGTTGTTGCTCTATATATTCTTAGCGGGGTTTTGTTCCTACCATTTTTCTTATGGTTTCATTTGATACTCTATCGCTTCTTGTGTTTGTTACTTTTCTCAAGCAACGCATCTCACATGTATTGATCTTTCTTAAATGTGATTTAGGAAGGGTCCATGTTTGACTTTCATAGCACAAAGTTGGTATGCTATTTATCATTTGTTGTTTAGTTGGCATAGAAATGTTTGGATGTCTTAGCAATGGTGAAAGCTGGTTATTGTTTATGCTTTTGAAAAATCACCATCGCCTGTTTTTGGCTCTGAACATAGGTCCTTCCTGTCCACAGGCTGACGTCGAACCTCTAGATGTATTTGTTTGTGCCTGCGCGCGCGCGCGTGTGTGTGTTGTTAAGTAGAATATTAAGCAGGAGACCTGGAAGACGGGAGAATATGGAGAGATACTCGACGTTGCTAGGATCTGATGAACAATTAAAGGGCAAGATTATATTCTAACAGAGGAGGTTCTAAATATATCATTCATGTGCACACTACTCCAAACGGAAGTCATGACGTGACTTGCAAGATCCAATCGTAAGGTAAAATTTAACCGCCAAATGAGTTGTTGAACGTCAGACCAGACAAGGACTGGGACAACTCGAGTCGAAGTTTTGCCAAGAGCAACATGTCTGGTTGGGAGAGAGAGAATAGAGTCCATCCGGAATGAGAATCAAAATAGACTACTTAGTCATGGACGGATAGAGAGATATAGGAACACTCAAGATAGTAGAAAATTAGGAAGAACTAGAGATTTCGTTCTTCCCATTAGATTAGTAGATATACCACATCTTGGGTTAGAGAGGGTTAAACAATTTGCTAAGAAAGTGGGAGTTAATAGATTTAACAGGGGAATTACCGAGAGATGTAAGTTATTCAGGCACGTTGAACGCTGGTCAGTTTGAAGGAGATTTCGAAATTGTACAAATAGCTTATCGTCACGTGACCGAAGTCGATGAGCCAAACTAGAGGGCTGGACAAGTCAGTCTCCCTCAGTACCTCGACCAAGACGTATTTTTGGATAATGAAATGCGCTGCCGGAACAGAGAATGGCTGATATCAGGATAGGAAGTGTATATGGCTATAATTGAAGTAGAAAGCTCGGCCAACAAGTTAGAAGCATGAAGTTAGACATAGAATGATTTAGAACGTCGGGACCGTTGTGAACATTTTTAAAAGACTAGCAAGTTATGTTAGAGATTTACAGATACATACAACTAACTGAGTAGCAGCTCGGATTTGTATATTTTACTATTCGGTGTGTGTGTGTATGATGTGATCATTGATTTCAAGTCTTTTTAATTGTTCACCTACGATATTACATGCCATTAAATCTGTTGGAGTAATGGCCAGTGGAGAATTCGCTAGAAATATTACATGGAGTTGTCATTTGATGTTTCAATCCGCGAATGTATATGGCTATACGAATGTATATCAGATGAATATCTGATTAGAGCCTCCCTAGAATAAGTAGAATGTTGAGAATACCTTGGACAGCTAAGAAGAGTAATGAAAACGTTCTGAAAGGAGCCAAAACAAAAAGAGAGCTAACTTCCAATATTAGGAAGAAACAATCATCATTTTTTTTTTTGGCCATGTAATGAGAAGAGAACAGCTGGAATATACTGTAACAACTGGGAAAATTGAGGGACGAAGAGATAGAGGGAAGCAAAGAGAAAAGATGCCAGACAACTTAAGAGAATGACTAGGCAGAAGGTCAACAACAGAAATGCTAAATAACTGTCGTGATCGAAAGTTGTGGAGAGACATGATCACCTACGCCAGCAGGCCCGGATCTTGATGATGATGATGATGATGATGATGATGATGATGATAATGATGATGATGAGAACAAGTAGACATTAATAAACATGTGCTAATATTCCCTCCCTGGCTTGCTTGTTGTATGAGGTCTATGGCGCTAGTGATCGACTTTTTCTTTGTCCACAACCACATTTTTAGTGATGTGGTCGATATCCCGCCAGCCTCCTTTACTTCCACAGAAAAAATGTCTGGTACCAAGTTTTAAAGTCTGGGTGAACTCCAGAGCTCTGTCTGACAGAAAAGAATATCGCCACATACGTGCGCTGAGCTCGGACAATTACTAGTAGGCATGAGATCGATGTAGTAGACATTATGTAGACATTAAGTGAATATAATAGATAATAGTAAACGTTTGGTGAATACAGTAGATAGTAGATATTAGCTGAGAGCAGGAGATAATGGCAGACATTAAGTGAATATAATAGGTAATAGTAAACGTTTGGTGAATACAGTAGATAGTAGATATTAGCTGAGAGCAGGAGATAATGGCAGACATTAAGTGAATTTAGTATATATTGTTGACGCTTATAGATGTTTGCCAAATAAAGTAGATATTAGTAGTAAATATTTATACTAAATACATTAGTGGACATTTAATTGACGTTTAGACATCAATAGGCCAATGATAAATATAGAAGACTAAAGCTGGTGTATCTCTATACACATATATATCCGATCCTCTTTAAACATAAACTGGATACTTATAATTGAAATATGTAGAATCTAGTAAGTATAAACTAGATATAAAGGACATTAAGGTAATTAATAATATGCTTTCAATGTTGAACGAGATAATTCGATGTGTCATAACTGGTCACTCGAGAGAGAACACAACACATAACACAAACAATGGTCTAGTATTTCTTATGTTGCCCAGTTCTTTGAATCATCATTTCGGTCCCTTTGGTCCACTCCAAAAAAATACGAGTTTGGTACTAGCCTGGCTGTATGAGATACCTGAAAGATTAGAGGAGCACCTATTAAATAAAATGTACTTTATAAGTAAAATAGAAACAATTGTAAATTCAAAAGATGAAACTTGCATTAGTAAAAATATAGTTTAAACATTATGATCTCAAAACAACAATTTTATGCACATTTACTGAAGTCACCAAACATTGAGTCATATACTGTCTTTAACGTTCGTATGTGTTCGACTTTTGCGTGTGTTTTGTCTTCTAAGTGTACATTTAAAGCGAATTGCACTGTATTAAAACAGGCCAATGAATTGCAATACATGGCAACAATGTTAATTTCGTATGGTATATACACAATATAAATAAGATGAAGACTAATTCAGGACACGGCGACCATTTCAAGAATGATTAAGATATTGTGTTATCCATTTTTGACAGCGGAAATTTTAAAAAATGTTTTTGGTGTAAGTGTGGCCATTCTTGGCCTATGGATGTGAATCCTGAACTATAGGACAGCAGACAAGAAAAGTGGGAATTGTGAAGGATAGGTAAACAGAGAAATAGATGGGAAGGCAAAATAACCAAATGGACTTGACTTAGCAGAGTTCAAAAGAATAACTGAAGATAGAGATCAATGCAGAAAGGTTGATGAAGTCATGTCAGAAGTTCCTCAAAGACCCCATAGGATTGTGGGATCAAGAAGACCTCGTTTGTCTTAAGTTTTCCCTTTCAAGATGACTACATTATCAATAAATGTAGTCAAATACGTTTTTTAAATCTGTTTCAAAAATGTGAAAACAATGTTATTAATTAGATATATTTCCGTTTCTATTAATTGGAAGGAAACATGTCATCTAATAATCAAGGAGCCAGTAGTGGGGTGTAACGTACACTCATATACACAACCCACTACTGGCTCCTTGCTACCAGCTTTACCGCAGCACTGCATTTATTTGCCCGTTCCCCATAAAACAATCAATATGAAACAGGACAAATAAAGGGTTCATCAGTTATGCAAAGGAAAAGAGATTAAAAATTAATAAGGATAAATAAACAGAAAGGAAACATCTGACCTGGGTATCTGTCTGTTTGTCTGTCTGTCTGTCTGTCTGTCTGTCTGTCTGCCTGCCTGCCTGCCTGCCTGCCTGTCTGTCTGTCTGTCTGTCTGTCTGTCTGTCTGCCTGCCTGCCTGTCTGCCTGCCTGCCTGCCTGCCTGCCTGTCTGTCTGTCTGTCTGTCCGTCTGACTGTCTATCTCTCTTCTTTCTTTCTTTCTCTGTTCTTTATTTGACAGACACATTGAATAAAAAAAAAATAGGATGTATAGCGCTGTAGATACACACACCAACAACAATACTAAACATGTCACACGAGTGTAGTGAATAAAGTCAGTAAAATAATATGAAAGCTCTTCATATTTCACAATAGAGGAATAGAAAGACAAATATATATCCATTGCCATCTATTTTTTCACTCAGCTGTTTTTTTTCTTATTCTGGTACTTAAGGTCTGGCTGTTACCGACATTGGTTGCCTGGTGACCTTAATCTGGACAAACATCTGCTATACCCCGCCCTTCGGAACAGCAGAGTTGCCATTCGATTATAACGAGTTTCAGTACCTGACGAGTGGGATGGCTCACGTCACGTTCGCTAGGGTCAGCAGTTGGATCACAGCTTTAATCACCTTGGAGAGATGCCTGTGCATTGCCATGCCATTAAAGGTAGGTTCTGAGGTATAAGTAGCAGACCGCTCACAGTGTGTGGATGCACCAACTAGACGTATCTTCACGCTAATGTTGATATGTTGTCATGAGCATGCAGGAGGAGTTCCTGGCAAGGAAATGGCTGACAGGATACCAGGAACTTTGTGCAAGGGGCGGTAAATATGAATAAACTTGACATGGCGATGGCTGTTAGAGACCAACTCTCACAGGACGTTGACAACGAAATGGAGGACAATATACGCGTTTAGAGGAATGGTGGAACGGGCTGGCACGAAAAGTAGAAAAGGGAAAAGCAACCTCAGCAAAAAGGGACGTAAAACGTTAAATCGGTGCAGAGCAAGAATAATCAGTAGAACAACACTTTGATGGTTCAATAAACGGGCTGCGAAGCGAATAGATGATTGTCCCAAAAGCGATGACACCGGCCCAAAGTAAAGTAAAGTAAAGTCATCATCAAGTACCAAGCTTGCTGGCGTAGGTGATCATGTCTCTCCACAACTTTCGATCACGACAGTTATTTATCATTTCTGTGGTTGACCTTATGCCAAGCCATTCTCTGAAGCTGTCTGGTATCTTTTCTCTTTGCTGCTTTCTATCTCTTAGTCCCTCAATTTTCCCAGTTGTTACAATATATTCCCACTGTTCTCATCTCATTACATGGCTAAAAAATGATGATTTTTTTTCTTTCTAATATTGGAAATTAGCTCTCTTTTTGCTTTGGCCTCTTTCAGAACGTCTTCATTACTCTTCTTAGCTGCCCATGGTGTTCTCAACATTCTTTTGTAAAACCACATTTCTGCAGCCTCCAGTGATTTTCTTGTCTGTTGTCCACTTTCCCATGATTCACATCCATATGTTAAGACTGGCTCAAAGTAACATTTAAGAACTCATTTTCGTGTTTCTATTGTCAAAAATGGATTGCATAATATCTTCCTCATTTTTTCGAAAAGTAAAGTAAAGTAAAAGTCTACCCCTCCCCATATCTTTATAGGCTAAAGATGATAGTGACAAGATTTTCCAGTGACGAAATGGACATTTTTAGACGATGTGGTCAGTATGATGCCATGTCCCCTTTACTTTCCAGAAAATCTCTGGTACCCATTTTTAGAGCCTGGATAAACCCCAGAGCCCTGTCAATCCGAAAAAAATCACCTCGTCTGGTAATTGAACCCAGATACATATTAGAAGGTATGTGCTGATATTGTAGGCAGTACTGATATAGTAGGTATGTGCTGATATAGTAGGTATGTGCTAAATATAGCAGGTATGTGGTAAATATAGTAGGTATGTGGTAAATATAGTAGGTATGTGGTAAATATAGTAGGTGTTAGTAGACATTAATAGGCGTCAATCCGAAAATGCTGCCACACCCTGGGAAATAAACCCGCAGCTGGGAACCGCGATAGATCAGTGGTTAGTGAATTGGACTACAAAGGACAAGAGGTAGGGTTCGATCCCAACCGACAGCTTCTGGGTTCACCCAGCCTTAAATGGGTACCGGATTTTTTCTGGGAAAGTAAAGTGGCACGGGCGTAATACCGACCACATTACCCCAAAAATCACGTGCTGAAGGTTTGTAAAATTGTTGGTCACTAACACCATATTCCCTATACGCCACTTGGCGTGACGGGGGTGCTTTACTTTGTTTTTTTTTTATTCGGATCCGTAGTTAGCGCAATAACGATTAGGTTCCAAAGTTCTCCTTCTTGCTTTCAATCGACGACTAATGGAATAGGTAGACCTCTTCGTCATTCGCCATTTTAAAGGCGTTAAGTGGGCGTAGGTACGTTGTGTTGTGACTTTCTGCAGAGCTGTGGTAGTGCGTCTTTTTACTCAACACATCCGACTTTAGCATGGCGTGTTGGAGTCAAAGGGTGACTACCCTCTCGATCCCAACTAGACTGGCTAGTGTGTTACTGGAGGCATTGAAGAGAGGTCGAGTAGGGTCGAGTAATCCTGACGCAAACCATCAGGTATGAGTCGCTGACAGATTCCAGCCCTTCTATCATGCGCCTTTGTCCCCATTCCGAGTTTCAAAATGGTGAATTATATCTACAAATTGAAAAATGAATTGAAATAACCGACATTATTTCACGTTTTTTGTTTTAGCACCCTTATCTCTGAACCGATGAAATCGTGTGCAAAAGAGAGTGATCAAGATTTATAGACACCAATAGCTGTGAGGTTCACTTATGTATAAATGTTGAGATTTTGCTGATTCAAGCAGGTTTCTCAGGTTAAATACCAAAGAAAAAATTAGAAATCTGAACACCCATGAAACACATCTTGAGAATTAAAAAGTTAGTTGAAGAGGGGCTGGAAACAGTAACTAAAACCCATGCAGTTCAGGGAAGGGACAACCCATGCAGTTCAGGGAAGGGACAACCCTGTGGCTGTCCTTTCCCTATTCCATAGTCTTTGTTTCTCGTGTATAAGCACACTATAATATACACATGCTATGCTATTCACATCGCCCTCTACTAGTCCACGCTGCATCAATTCGTCTGTCCACTATATCTCTTACCCCACTCTACGACACGTCTATTTTTCCTCCTCTTGTTGTACCTTGCGCTTTGTGCATGCACATGGACCTGTTTTTTTTTTAAATTTCTGTTACTTCATGCTGTGTGCGTACATCTTCATTTTTGTGCACGCACACGTACCCCTGCGCACTTCCGTTTATGCTACATCGTAGCAAACAGGGACGATTATTCACTTATATTTCTTTCCATTTCTCCTAGTTCAAAACCACTTTTTAAAAAAATACATATTGTAAGCGTGTTCTTTGTTTGTTCCAGTTGAAGGCCTACTTCGTGGAAACGTCTTTCTGGTTTGTTTTATCCACTTGTTACGTAATGCTTCAACCATACCGTTTTTTTTCAATGTTTTTTGTTATTTTCCCTCACAAATAGGTTCATTTCAGCTTCGGATGATGATGCATTTGTGTGCATTTCTTTGCTTTAACCTCACAACAGAGTCACTAATTGAAATGATGTTTGAATTTATTGAAATATGGCATTGTCTTGTATGTTTCTTAGCGTTTATTGAAAGTGATCAGTTCTTTGAAATTACGGATGAAATGTTATTTTGTTATATTTATCTGCTAAAAATTGGTAACAATAGTTATGTACCATCATCATTGTCATCATCATTGTCATTATCATTGTCATCATCATTGTCATCATCATTCTCATTATCATTGTCATCATCATTGTCATCATCATTGTCATTATCATTGTCATCATCATTGTCATCATCATTCTCATTATCATTGTCATCATCATTGTCATCATCATTGTCATTATCATTGTCATAATCATTGTCATCATCATTCTCATTATCATTGTCATCATCATTGTCATCATCATTGTCATTATCATTGTCATCATCATTGTCATTATCATTGTCATCATCATTGTCATTATCATTGTCATCATCATTGTCATCATCATTCTCATCATCATTGTCATCATCATTGTCATCATCATTGTCATTATTGTCATTATCATTATCGTCATCATTCTCATCATCATTGTCATTATTGTCATCATCATTGTCATTATCATTATCGTCATCATTCTCATCATCATTGTCATTATTGTCATCATCATTGTCATTATCATTATCGTCATCATTCTCATCATCATTGTCATCATCATTGTCATCATCATTGTCATCATCATTCTCATCATCATTGTCATAATCATTGTCATCATCATTGTCATCATCATTGTCATTATCATTATCGTCATCATTATCGTCATCATTGTCATTATTGTCATCATCATTGTCATCATCATTGTCATCATCATTGTCATTATCATTATCGTCATCATTGTCATTATCATTATCGTCATCATTGTCATTATTGTCATCATCATTGTCATCATTATTATCATCATCATTGTCACTATTATTGTCATCAATATTGTCACTATTATTGTCATCATTATTGTCATCATCATTGTCATCATCATTGTCATTATCATTATCGTCATCATTGTCATCATTATTGTCGTCATCATTGTCATCATTATTGTCACTATTATTGTCATCATTATTGTCGTCATTATTGTCATCATTATTGTCACTATTATTGTCATCATCATTGTCACTATTATTGTCATCATCATTGTCATCATTATTATCATTGTCATCATTATTGTCATTATCATTGTCATCACAATTGTCATCATTATTGTCATTATCATTGTCATCATCATTGTTATTATCATTATCGTCGTCATTGTCATCATCGGGCTGCGTGTCTTTGTCTTTTACAGAACTTTTCACTCATCACAGTCCGTCTGAAAGAATCTCTGTCTTTTGCAAGATTATCAACTTCTTCTCTTTCTATGTCTATTTGGTGTTTTGAAACCACCTCCTTCTTGGTCTTCCTGTTTCATATTCCTGGAATTATGCCATCTATTATTGTTCTTTCCAACCCATTATCTTTTATCGTGGCCATAATATTTTAATTTTCTCTGAAGGATGTTGTTTATAAGCCAGTTCTTTTCAATTTTTTTTTTTTTTTTTTGCATTTTCATTTGCCTTAATTTCTCTTTGTCTTTATGTAATGTCACCTAATGATTTTTCTGTAACATTTTGTTTCAAAAATGAAAAACATTTTCTCAGTTTTTTATTTGCGAGATTGTCCATGATGCACTACTCAACCATAGTTATGTCAAGGATTATTATTTTTTTAAAATTATTTTGCAATGTCTACACTTCAGGTAAAGGACATCGTTACACCAAAACGGATGGGAATCACCATTACGATAATCTTCATCTTCCTGACAACCAGCGTATCTCCCCTGTACACAGTCAACAAACTTGCAGTGAAGTTTTTCCCAAAGAGAAACAGAACTCTCCTCGGTCTTGTTTTCACAGAAAACAGAGAAAGCGTAGAAAAAGTCTCGTTCACAATAAATAACGTATGCATACCGCTAATCTCGTTTCTCCTAATCATTATATGCACAACAATACTAGCCGTGAAGTTAAGGCACAAAAATAAATGGAGAAATAAATCTGCAACTTCTGAACAAGCAAGTAAAGTGTCTAATTCCAATGAAAAAGTTGTTAAGATGGTAATTATGATTTCAACATTATTCATTATTTGCTTCACACCAATTAGTGTGATATATATAGCAATGGCTATGTTGCCACAGCTGACCATTGATGGGGAGTTCAGGAACGTTCTGATTTTAACTGGTGGTCTTGGGTTTTTACTAGAGTCAGTCAACTCGTCCGCAAATATTTTTATCTACTATAGCATGAGTAGTAAATACAGAGAAGCTTTTCAACAGCTATTTAAGAATTGTTTTAGTTCTTCTGCTCATGAAGATCTACGCTAATAGGTTAAGATGGTTTCCAGTTTGTTTGTTTTTTTTTTCCTGCTAAAACTGCTTGTCATTTAAATTTTGCTGTGTTGATACTTTGCTGATAGTATAGGACTGGTACAGTAAAGGCAAGAAAATACGAAAAATAATAGAAGTGAGGGCAGGCACGAAAGGAATTATCAATCAAGTATTGTACGTATACTATTTGTTGACTGTCATTTTTAAGCTACGTGACTAGTTGTTATACTATAAATTATTAACATTGCTTTTCATAGATATGCAAACATAACAGAGAAAACATAACAGAAAACATAAGCAATGTTGTCGTTGAATTATGTTGTATTAACTATTTAACTGTTTAAAATTGACGTGCAAGATAGTAAAATATTACTTTATATAATATTCAGTTGGTAGAATGAACTTAAAAATACTTGGAAAATACTTGGTATAGCATGGAACGAATTCAAAACAAATGAGGAAATTAGAGAAATCGCCAATCAACCACTAATATCTTCAGTAATAAAGAAAAGACGATGGTCATACGTTGGACATGTGATGAGAAGAGATAATAACCGAATAGCAAAGCAAGCCCTCATATGGGAAACAACAGGTAAAAGAAAAAGAGGAAGACCCAGGGAGACACTGAGAAGAACATTGATGAGAGAGGCAAGAGCAGCAGGAGTCGGCTCCCTCAATGAGATAGAGCTGCTTGCACAGAACAGAGACAGATGGCGAGATTTGATAAAATATCTTTAAAAGAAAACTGCTAGAACAAAAAATCCATATAGGAGAAGGTGTATCTTGGTCTACGCCCTATGGGCCGGTTACGGCTCGAAAGGTCAATAGATAGATAGAATGAACTTGAGATATGACTTCTTGGTCTTATCTCCCCTTACCAAAATGGTCGGTCTTGGCGTTTAATTGTAATACTAATAAAATGTATACCTTTGTATAGTTTGTATGCTGGTTATTACATGTGTATACTATTTCTGTGTTCGTTATTTTAAATTAATTAATTGCAATAAAACACAATATGTGAATATTTATTTTGTCGAAGCCAGGCACATATTTCATAATTTTTTTTCTCTCCTAAAACCAGCGGTTAATGTGCTGTGTGATGTTTTGCATCGAGTTAATTTGCTTTATTCGGCTCGTTACATCCAATCAAAAACGAAATATACAACAACCAGTTACCTACAAACGATACGAGAATACCAGACCAAGAGTTTTACAAAGATTCTTGGCCAATAATGTTCTGAACTATCTCTAAAACCTATTGTCTAGACTTTCCTTATCGTCTCTCCCTGGCTGCTCTGCTACCGTTCTCTAACTGCGTTCCTTAAGTGTGTCATCTCTAGTTATCCAGGGAGATTGATAAACACTTGGACGACATTTTATATTTGATATTTGTAATAGCATGAAATCCCTGGACCTGCACATTGAAACCTTGACCTTAGAATGCATGCTGCCGCTGACTGGCACACTTACTGCCGTTATAGATATTGAGCATTGTGAAACATACGCTTTGGCGCGCCAAATTTAGGGGAAATCCACTTAGATTTATTGTTAGATTTCTGTATTTATTCCCGAGCCCCTAGATAAACCTAGTGTCTTACTGTTACACAAATATATTGTCTTACTGTTACACATATATATTGTCTCACTGTTACACATATATCATTGTTTGTCTTACTGTTACACATATATCATATATTGTTTCACTGTTACACATATATCATTGTTTGTCTTACTGTTACACATATATCATATATTGTTTCACTGTTACACATATATCATTGTTTGTCTTACTGTTACACATATATCATTGTTTATCTTACTGTTACACAAATATCATTGTTTGTCTTACTGTTACACATATATCATTGTTTGTCTTACTATTACACATATATCATTGTTTATCTTACTGTTACACAAATATCATATATTGTTTCACTGTTACACATATATTATTGTTTGTCTTACTGTTACACATATATCATTGTTTATCTTACTGTTACAAATATATCATTGTTTGTCTTACTGTTACACATATATCATTGTTTGTCTTACTATTACACATATATCATTGTTTGTCTTACTGTTACACATATATCATTGTTTGTCTTACTGTTACAAATATATCATTGTTTGTCTTACTGTTACACATATAGTATTGTCTTACTGTTACACATATATCATTGTTTGTCTTACTGTTACACATATATCATTGTTTGTCTTACTATTACACATATATCATTGTTTGTCTTACTGTTACACATATATCATTGTTTATCTTACTGTTACACATATATCATTGTTTGTCTTACTGTTACACATATATCATTGTTTGTCTTACTATTACACATATATCATTGTTTGTCTTACATTAATTTCCTGTGTGGAAGGGTTATCAAGATTTCTTTGCACTCTGCAACCAGCAGTTACACCCATGAGCTATTTATTTACCTTTTTAAGATCTAAGAAAAGTAAATACTAAACATGAAGTTGGCATGAAGTTGTATATTCTATACAATCACGTAATCACGATTTAGATCATGATGCGTGTAAAGTTCCCTTTTATTTGTCCGTTCGCTCGATTTTAGAAATTATCAGCTTTTGGAATTTACTTGAATTTTTTTTTATTTTCTGTGCAAATGTAGGGTCATCTAGATCTAGTGCAGAGCTGAACAATTCATCGAAATATGTACCGATGATGGGGGAGAAGACGCTCGTCAGCAACAGGATTGAAAAAGAAGGAGTTCCGGTAATAAAGAGCGCAATGCTGAAGTCGGATATGTTGGGCTAAAAGGCATAATACATCTACGCCCACTTAACGTCTTGTAATGGCAGATGACAAGGGTCCATTTCTTTAGTAGTCGTCCGGTGTGTGCCAGAAAGAGAAAAATATTCGATGATCATGGAAACAAGAAAGAACAATAACCCCATTTTTCAATTTTTTATTGGAGAGTATCTGTATTTTCTGTTTACAGTTTGCATACAGTATTTTAGGGAGCCGCGATAGCTCAGTGGTTAGTGAACTTGACTACAAATGGACAAGAGGTAGTGTTCGATCCCAGCCGACGGTTTCCGGGTTCACCCAGCTCTAGATGGGTACTGGATTATTTTCTGGGAAAGTAAAGCGGCACGGGCGTAATACCGACCACATTACCCCAAAAATAATGTGCCGAATGTCTGTAAAATGTATGGTCACTAACACCATATTCCCTATACACCACTTGGCGTGACGGAGGCTCTTTACTTTTTTTATACAGTATTAATTTTTTTAACTTTTATTTATCATTAGTTTGGAAAAATAACAAAATTAAAAGATTAGGTAAATTTGTAAAAACACACAAACAGAAAACAATGATTCGGTGAATGTAATTTTATTTTCCTCTTCCTTTTCTGTGGTTCGCTAAAACACTTTTCACAGATTTTGCCAACCTTTTTCCTGTATCTATTGACACATTCTTGGGACCCTACGAAGTCGAGGCATGTGAAATTATGTTATGTTATCATTCCATCTCTTTCTTTGTCTTCCTTTCATTCTCCCTCTTCGCTGTTCCTTGCTAAATATGTTTTGCCAGATCGATCGTGGCCACATCATTTCATTTTGGGTTTCAAAAGATCATCATAGGCTCCGATTGCTTGTTGTGTCCTTCAGCAACTTTTATCGTTCGTAATGCTTTCTCAATAAGAGATGCCCAAAACCTTACAACAGCAGTTCCTCTCTATAGGTTGTATTACATTTCACCTATTTTCTGTTGTATGGTCAGAACCTCTGTTTCCCTTGAAGAATAAATAAATTCCCGTATAAAAGAGGCAGCTTCCACATTTGGTAAGCTTAAAGATAGAGCATGGGCCAACACCAATTTAACTTTCAGAATTCAGATTCAAATTTACCAAAGTTGTGTGCTTAGTGCACATCTATACGGATCAGAAACTTGGACTACCTATGCAGGGTAGGAGAAAAGGTTAAACAGTTTTCATGTGTGTTGCCTTTGAAAGATTATGAACATCAAATGACAGGACAATGTAACTAACTCTAATGTCTTACAACGAGCCAAGCGCCCATCGATCATGGCAACATTTAGGATTCATAGACTAAGGTGGCTGGACCATGTAAGAAGAATGGCAAATAAACATGTTCTCGAACAAATATTGTATGGGGAACTTACAGACGGAAAGAAACCAAAGGGCAGAGCAGTGCTGAGATATAATGATGTTTGCAAGGTTTCCTTGGGGGAATTATCTATCAATGAAAAAGACTGGGAGGATCTGGCTGCAGATCATAGTACATGGAGAACACAAATAAATAAAAAGTCACAGCAACTTTCGAGACGAAATGAAAAAAAAAAATATATATATATATATATATTTATATATAACAAAGGTTGGGTTACAGCTTTACGTAATTAATGGACGACCCAAATTTAAATGACGTTTCAGCTCACAGGTCTTCAACATGAACAGCAAACAACACACACACACACACACACATATATATATATATATATATATATATATATATATATATATATATATATATATATATATGTAAGTAACTAAAATTAGCCCTACATAGCTAACTAATAATGAAGTATATAAAACAAAATAATAAACACCATTTATCCCCTGATCCCACGGCCTCACGTAACCCTGGCCAAGGGGTTATCCTGCATAATCGTGGAGGAGTGCTGGAGTCTTCCTCCTCACTTCACAGATAATAGCTCTTTTACCTCGCTAGTCTGGTCGTTTTATCACAAACAGTAAACAGGGAAAAGATATTTAAATAATAGCGATAACTATCACATACAATAAATAACAGAAATAGGGATCATAAATGTGAACAACTAAACACTTGATGAAGGTATTGGTAGTAAACGTAATGTAAAACATGTCATTAAAAAGTTATTCAATTACAAAAGGTAGATATACCGTAAAATGGACACAATAAAATGTATTCTAAGATTATTTTTATTTGGTTGAAATGTACAATTAAAATAAATTACGATTCAAAAGGATAACAATCTAAAGTTCGAAAGTAAAAGACTATATCAGCAGCCTTTTAAGAGAGCTACTAATTTGCTTACATTTTTTTCTAATTAAATATAAAAGTATTAAATAATACTTAAAAGTAATACAATATTACGAGAGTAATTTATAATAACATTTAACAAGTATTTATAATAACTGAATTTTGTAATTTGTTCCATTATTTTTAAAAAAAATTATTTTTCTGTCTTTCAACTTTTCTGTTAGCTTTTGTCGTTTGTTTTCCTATTAGATAACTAATAAATTACACTTGGCTACATCGTTATATGTTAAGTGGTGCCCTGCTTCATTGTAAACTGTAGTTATATATCTACATTTTAGTTTGTATTTCTTTCGCTACCTTTTTCTTTCTGTTTTAGACAATACATCTTTGCCTTGATTATACTGTATATAACTTGTTAAACATAATACTAGCTTAATTTATGTTTTATCTTTGCAATGAAAGCATACTCGATTCAGTGATTAATTAACTAACTTGATTTTATTATGGCTGACGCTAATGACAATCTTACTTGGAGAGTAAAAAAAGTTATGTTTCAAATGTCAAATTGGAGTTAACTATGTACAACATTTGTTTCGGAAAGTGTGAAAAATGATGGCGACAACTTTTAAAGGTCTTAAAGGCGGTTTTTTTTTTATTTCGGTGGAACAATAATTTTATTTTGATAACTGCTATGTTGATATATTATTGGTTTAATATTATTATTCTGTGGACAAAATTATAACCTGAATATCAATGTGAGTGATAATGCTTTGTATGAATCCCGTACAGTTTTACCTAGTCTCCATATGTCCACATATATCCATATGTCACATGCAGTGAAAACCTGGCTCTGGTTTGGCCCACTTTAAATTATAGTTACGCCTGGCTATTTTCTTTTTAAAAATTATGTGAAAAAAATAACCCAAAAAATATATAATTATTATTTTTTACTTGAATTTTTAAAATAGATATTATATGATTTAAAAGCCACTTTACAAATATTCGGTACAAATTGAAAACAAAAAATGGTTCCTGTTGCTACAGTCAGAACAGTGAATAGTATAATACTTCATATGTTTATTTCAAATAAATCAACTATTTTAGTCTTTAAAAAGCTGCAATTAATATTTATATATATATATATATATATATATATATATATATTGCAGCCTTTTAAAGACTAAATTAGTTGATTAATAGTTGATATATATGTATATAGTTCAATGATAAATCGAAGACTTGACAATGAATAATACATTTTCTAACAAATTTAATGGGTTATTTTTTTAACGAAAAGACAAGCGTATAAAATTATCTATGACACTAAATATGCTTCACGTAAATTAATAATTCTTCTACCCCGTAATTGGGTAATGCTGGAAGCAAGATATATTTCCTTGCTATAAAGTTATCACTATTAATAATAGGTGCTGGTGGCTACATTCTTTATAATAATGAAAACGAGACTCTCATGTTGAAGCAGATCAGAATAACACACTTTCTATCCCAACAGAGAAAAATCTAATGTTCAGTATGTCTGTCAGACGAAAAATGTCCACAGACATCTTTATAATTTAGGGTAATAGATATCTATGTGTGTCATTTAATATTGATTGATGACTGACTTTAGCAAAATGATAGTATTTTGTTAGACAAAAGTCTCAAACAGACCCATGTTTCATACTTCAAAATAATCGGTCTTTAGACAAGGATGACCTATGACATATAGTCTTATAGAAGTGATCTTTTAACTTAACCATAGTATTTAGTGGAGGTTGGGCAACCAGTGTCCTTCCTCATTATTATTTCATCATAATAGTCTGAAAGGATGCGCACTCCAAAGCGTACTTTATAGCATGTATCTTCCATAGACGTATGTATGTAAACGTGACATGAAGACCGAAAATAAACCCTACAGCCTGGAAAGAGATAGTTGCAGAACGCAATCTTTGGGGAAAAAAACTCTAAAGCTCCAGCTCAAGTAAAAAAAAGCAGACAGATTCATAGAAAAAGAGAATAAATGAAGAAAGAAAATAAAAAATATTTTTTTTCTAGGGACACTGCATAATTCATAGCCACCTATGACTAATGTAGGCTAATATCTTCTACATAATCTATTGAACAGCGCTTATTGAATATAAAAGGACTTTTGTCTAACTCCGTGGATCACATGAACTATAAAGGGAGTTTCGTCAACTCAATTTTCAGCGATGATTCGTAAATGAAGATGGCAATTCTAATATCGCTTTTCTTGAAAACAAAAAATAGTTGCATTTCAAAGAAAATTTACTTAATTTTGGATAAAGCAAAAGCTAAAACATTGGTTGAAATGAAGCCATGGACATAGTTTTATGGAAAAGCTGTAGACCATTAGTATACTAATAATAAAAGAGTAATTATGTGTTTCATCAATTACAGCGTAACTATTACTTTCAAAATGGTACCTAATTGTTAATATATTTATAGCCGTCCATAATGCAGGATAAAGTAAACATATCTTTGAATGAAGAGCTTCATGTTGGAACTTATTTTAACCGTCCAGATTTATTGATAAGTGAACAGCTAAAAGTAATTCTAGAATGGATAATATTCACGTTTCTGTGTCAATCAATCGATATCTTTGGTATCGCGACAAACATCATCAATATCGTCTGCTTTGTCAAGCAAGGCTTCAAGGATCCGGTCAACGTTAGCCTACTGGGTAATGCTTGAAATTAGCGAATATTGTTTAAATCTCCATCTCCTTAATATATTTTGATCATCATGGAAAGTAGTCTAATACTCTTACCAAACTTCACTGCTCCTTAAAAGAATTCACATTTAAGTGCTACAGTGTAATATATACAAACGCATCATCATCGAGTTGCGTGTTCTTTTCAAAACGTTGCGCTCTTCAAAGCCCGTCGAAATATATTATTATTATTATTATTATTCAGAATCAACAAATCACACGAATTTTGTTATGGTAAGGATTATGGAAGGGTACGATATCATCATTCATCGTAAACAATTGGAATATCGAAACATGATCAAAACGCATGAGACACACAGCTCACGGTGTGCACATAGAACTTAACTCAGTAGCTCATGAAACAAGCCGGACTTGGAATATGAGGAGAAGAAACACTTTTCATATATGGTTCCTGCCGCCTGTCCACATATTGACCGGAAGCTCACGTCCTCCTTTTGCTAGATCACACTGTCCTTTGTGGCAGAGCTTATGGTGACTGCCTTTAGCTCTGTGACGATAGCACTTCTTCTTATGTCCCCGACAATGTGCTGTACAATTTTCATCATCGCTACCAGAAGAGGATGAAGAATCTGTTTCTCAGGCATCGATAGGAGGAAAGAATATTTTCTTGTTCCCTTTAACCACACATCTCCTATTTTAGCCGTCCAGATTTATTTTGCTGTTCCCTTTATCCACACATCTCCTATTTTAGCCGTCCAGATTTATTTTGCTGTTCCCTTTAACCACACATCTCCTATTTTAGCCGTCCAGATTTATTTTATTGTTCCCTTTATCCACACATCTCCTATTTTAGCCATCCAGATTTATTGTGTTGTTCCCTTTATCCACACATGTCCTATTTTAGCCGTCCAGATTTATTTTGCTGTTCCCTTTATCCACACATCTCCTATTTTAGCCGTCCAGATTTATTTTGTTGTTCCCTTTATCCACACATCTCCTATTTTAGCCGTCCAGATTTATTTTGTTGTTCCTTGTATTCATACATCTCATATTTTAACCGTCCAGATTTATTTTGTTGTTCCCTTTATCCACACATCCCCTATTTTGTTATAAGTTCTCTAAAGTTATACTATTTTTGTGTTTCTTTGCATAAAAATTCATGCAATCTTCTTTATAATAATTCTCTTTATTCATTTTTCTGTGCTCAAAAGACTGCATAGTGAGATTGCTTGTCGTCCTGGGTCACACTGTTAGCAGCAGGTCTTTGCAGCCGTCCCGTAGTTTGTGTTCTGCTTTCTCTGAAACCATGTTTAGAACAGCTTAAAAAATATCATTAATCGCCTTTCTGTTTCCATTGTACCCTCATTTTTCGTAGCATTTCTGTAACCCCTTCATATCTTCATATCTATCCCCTTTTCTCTAAACTCTCTCTCTCTCTCTCTCTCTCTATATATATATATATATATATATATATATATATATATATATATATAGCAATTGCTTCCTCCTGTCTGTATATTTATAAATATTCCCTCCTCCTATTGATGTTTTTCTTTATATTCTCTAGTATTACCTTAGTGTTTATTTACAATAGTCACTTATCTAATAATTTATATATAGCCCATGTGACAACGGGGGCCTTGACCGTAGTCAGGGATGATAAGAATTCAACCGCTGTCACGCATGTCGTAACTGTCACTCAATGTGACCTACCACACATGTCGTAACTGTCACTCAATGTGACCTACAGCGCATGTCGTAACTGTCACTCAATGTGATCTACCACGCATGTCGTAACTGTCACTCAGTGTGATCTACCGCGCATATCGTAACTGTCACTCAATGTGACCTACCACACATGTCGTAACTGTCACTCATTGTGACCTATCACGCATGTCGTAACTGTCACTCACTGTGATCTACCACGCATGTCGTAACTGTCACTCACTGTGATCTACCACGCATGTCGTAACTGTCACTCACTGTGACCTACCACGCATGTCGTAACTGTCACTCACTGTGACCTACCACGCATGTCGTAACTGTCACTCACTGTGACCTACCACGCATGTCGTAACTGTCACTCAATGTGATCTACCACGCATGTCGTAACTGTCACTCACTTTGACCTACCACGCTTGTTGTAACTGTCACTCACTGTGACCTACCACGCTTGTTGTAACTGTCACTCACTGTGACCTACCACGCATGTCGTAACTGTCACTCACTTTGACCTACCACGCATGTCGTAACTGTCACTCACTGTGACCTACCACGCATGTCGTAACTGTCACACACTGTGACCTACCACGCATGTCGTAACTGTCACTCACTGTGACCTACCACGCATGTCGTAACTGTCATTCACTGTGACCTACCACGCATGTCGTAACTGTCACTCAATGTGATCTACCACGCATGTCTTACCTCCCACGCATGTCGTAAGAGGTGACTATAGAGGTTGGGGTCAAGTTTTCGTCGGTCCTACGAACTTTGTGCATTTGAGCCGATGTCATCTTCTGTGCTTTCGCTTGTTTTTGGTGGGCGTGTTTGATAGAAATAAATTATTCGTTTACGGAACACAGATGCTGTGTCGACTAAATAAACATTTCTTGCTTGACGGTTGCGAGATGCTGGGACAGTAAGGAGACAGATACAACGCCGGATAGAATCAACTCAAGTGTATTTGTTAAGGGTTGCTTAATACAACGCCTTCAGTGAATAATTCCAATCAGGAGGTACTAAAGGAGGCAGATTAAGATTGAAGTCTGAACGTTTAACAGAAAATAGAAAAAAAAAACAGTCCACATTTGTGGGTCCTGTATGGAGGAGAGGTGGGTTGGAAATCTTAGTATTCGCAGGAAAAATAAAAGACAGAGAAGAGATAGAGGTAGACGAAAGGAAAAGATGCTGGATAATTTGATGGCGTGGTACGGGGAAACATCAATGATTAAATAATTAAACTGCGAACACGATCGAAGGTTATGCAGGAACATAACAACCAAATCTTCCCATCATCATCAACAACATCATGTACCATACCGGTTACCGTAGGCGATCATGTCCCTCCACAATCTTCTATCTACAGTGCATCGCGTGAACTCTGTTGTTGACTGCTTTCCATGTCATGACACCAAGCTATCCAGTATTTTCTCTCTTTGTCGTCCGCGATCTCTCTTTCCTTTTATTTTGCCAGTTGTAACCAAGTATTATTAAGCTACCTATGGAAGCGAATCATGGACAGTAGACAAACAAATGAAAAGACGATTAGAGGCCACAGAGATGGGATTTCTCAGAAGAATGTTGAAAGTCCCTGGACAGCTAAAAAGACCAATGAGGAAGTTCTCAAAGAGGCCAACACAAAAAGGTAGCTCTTAAAAAAACATCAGAAAGAAGCAATCAACATTTTTCGGGCACACCATGAGAAGAGGAAAGTTAGAATACTTGGTTACAACTGGCAAAATAAAAAGAAAGAGAGATCGCGAACGACAAAGAGAGAAAATACTGGATAGCTTGGTGTCATGGCATAGAAAACAGTCAACAACAGAACTGATACGATGCACTGTTGATAGAAGATTGTGGAGGGACATGATCGCCTACGCCAACCGGTATGGCACATGATGATGATGATGAACCAAGTATTCCAACTTTCCTATTCTCATGATGTTCCAACAAAATTGTGATTGTTTCTTTCTGATGTTTTTTTATGAGCTGCCTTTTTTTGTTGGCCTCTTTGAGAACTTCCTCATTGGTCTTTTTAGCTGTCCAGGGAACTTTCAACATTCTTCTGAGAAATCCCATCTCTGTGGCCTCTAATCGTCTTTTCATTTCTTTGTCTACTGTCCATGATTCGCTTCCATAGGTCAGACTTGGTTCTATATAGCACCGATGAACTCTCTCATTTCTAATCCATCATAAACCATGAAAGAAAGATTGTATATCAACATCATCATATGAACATGTTTTTTTTTTAAATAAATATTTACTCACACACAATTAATCCATTACCGTAATATTGAGTTATTTGCGGGTCGTCATCAATGTACTCCTAACATGTCCATATGTGCTCAGATCCCCTCCTCAGCAAGTCTCGAAGTGTCCAGCGACTGACTGACGGCTCCAGTTCTGTGTCGTGTGATAAATCTTCTTACACGCCCTCTAAATTTCTCGTTTCTGGCCGCGCCCAGCTTAACCCCATCTTTTTCATCCAAAGGAGTGACGTGGAGTCATGGTTGTCGAGGAGGTCCTGTGCCCTTCCCACATCTCGGAGAGCATTAATGATATCCGCCCCATCCATTGGTTGGCCGTCCTCAACAACAGCGCAGCTAGCCAATCTGTCCGCTCTTTTACTTCCCTGTACTCCCCCATGACCTGGAACGTAGACAAAGGTGACCTAACGTATTTTTGACTTCTGCAATGACTCTACCCATTGCATGCGTACATGGCGTAATAAAACACTCCAAGATAATTCAGATATAATGATCACAAAGAAATTGAAACAGTATAAGCAAAATGGAAAACGTTAACATTTCTTCTTTCTTAGGTCTTGCTGTGTCTGATCTAGGATGTCTTGTTACGCTTGTCTGGACAAACATCTGCTTAACCCCAGCATTCAGAGCATCTGATCTGCCGTTTGATGCCCTCGAGTTTCAATATCTAACAAGTGCTTGGCCACACTCAACATTCACTCGTGTCACCAGCTGGATAACTGCTTTAATCACACTGGAGAGATGTTTGTGTATCACTGCACCTTTGAAGGTTTGTTAACAATGCAAGAATGTAGAGAAATAGTACTGGTTCATCGTATCATCATTATCACTTATCAAATTCTTCCATGGTTATCTGTATGTGATCATACCACTATCCATGTTCTTTAATTCCTCACTGACTTTGATTTTACATTCCAGATATTTCCTCACTGACTTTAAATTTACATTCCAAATATTTACTCGCTGACTTTAAATTTACATTCCAAATATTTACTCACTGACTTTAAATTTACATTCCAAATATTTACTCGCTGACTTTAAATTTACATTCCAAATATTTCCTCACTGACTTTAAATTTACATTCCAAATATTTACTCGCTGACTTTAAATTTACATTCCAAATATTTACTCGCTGACTTTAAATTTACATTCCAAAAATATTCCTCTCTTACTCCCTATCGTCCTTATAGCCTAAACATCAACTAACAGGGATTAGTTGCACCAACTCTCTGGACAGTCCTCCTCAAGGCTAGAGGCCTCTCAGCACTCCAACCTCCCCTGAATCCTCTCACAAGTTGGCTTTACGCGAATCTGTTTTTCACTAAAGATTTTAAAAAGCTATTGCTGTCTAATAGAACCTACAAGATATGCTCTTTGATTTGTCGGATGGTTTCTCAATAACAAGAAGGCAAACATCTAAGCCAGTAAAAAAAGCGTATTGTCAATATGCTTTCCAATCGTTCATCTCAAAGTATGTATACAATTTAGCTGAATTTCATTACATTATAAAGCCTCGTTAGCGTAGTAATTAGTGCAGTCTTCCCACTTATTGATTAGTACAGCAGTTCAGCCCCCAAATTGGGCCAGGATTTTTTTCGAAAAAATTTGGCTCCCGTATTCATTCAATATCTGAAAAATGAATAACAAAGATCGTTTCTGTCACGCAACCTGTCTGGCGTGGTGCTGATCAGTATCACTTGTAAAAGTGTCCTGCAACAAATAATGGAAACTAGAATAAAATTCCCCATAAACCAATAGCCCCTTTTTACTCTTGTTATATTTGCTTTTTTCATAACATTTATTTTGTCTGAAACACAAAATGGGAGCTACTAAGAAACATCAGAAATAAACAATCAACATTTTTCGGGCACATCATGAGAAGAGGAAAGTTGGAATACTTGGTTACAACTGGTAAAACACAGGGAAAGAGGTCGCAGACGACAAAAAGAGAAGATACTAAATAGCTTAATGTCACGGCATTGAAAACAGTCAACAACAAAACTGATACGACGCACTGCGGATAGATTGTGGTATGGTCATGATTGCCTTTGGTCCTGTCTTCCTATGTTGAAGGGTTCTCATATCTCTCATTTTATTTGATGCAGTTTTCTTTATGATTAATTTCCTAGAGTCCACGATTAGCATCCATAAGACAGCACTGCCCTCAATTGCATTTTGAGCCAAACTCATGCCCCATGTTTTTAATAAAATCGCAATTGTTTATTTTTACATTAAATTAATAATTAAGTATCGGACACCGGAGGACAAAGATGGTTGTACTGGTGAGGGGGAGACACTGCGATCGTCAACTGAAATTATTACACGACACTCTCTTCTTTGGATCCCGGGGGTGGGGGGCACATAAGAAGGCCAAGACTTATTTAGACAAGATGGCAGAAATGTAGAAGATGAGGAAGGCATGAAATGTTCGTAAGAGAATGGCAGCAAACAGGACGCTTTGCAAGGTGTTTGGTGAAGACGTATGCTCCACAGGGAGTGAAAGCATAGATGATGAATCATTTCACACTGATAACGTTTTTATATGTCATTTTTAACCCCACTGCCTTGTGGGTGAGACTTTATAGTCAAAGGCTAGCGGAGCCAACCGTAAACAAACCGACGGAAGGCAACAGAAACCATCGTCGTAACTTCTTTGTACAATCATGAATCGCCACATCATCTTTTGGCGTTGTAATGAGAAGAGAACAACTATAATATATTGTAACAACTGGGAAAATTGAGGGACGAAAAGAAGAGGAAAGCAAAGAGAAAAGATACCAGACAGCTTAAGAGAATGGCTTGGCAGAAGGTCAACAACAGAAATGATAAATAACTGTCGAGATCGAAAATTGTGGAGAGACATGATCACCTACGCCAGCAGGCCCGGTACTTGATGATGATGATGTCATTTTTGTGTATTTCGTGCGTTCCTCTTTTGTTTTAACTGTTTCAGATTTTCCTAAAATCGTCCTTTGGTTAATTTGCCAACATCATCTCCGCTGGACTTTTTCCATATTTCCTTTTAGTCTATTTTATGTTTACTCAGATAATTAAAATGACAAATATAAACGACAAAACTATCAGCAATATCATCCATAATCAAGAAAAGATAGTGGACATATGTTGACCATCTGAGGAGAAGAAACGACAGAATTTCAAGACAGAGCCAGCAAATAGAACCAGAATATAAAAGAGAAAGAGGTCTGCCTAGAGAAACACTAAAAAGAACACGGAGGCAAAAAACAGCAACAGCAGGCATCAGCTCTTTTTTAGAAGTTGCGAGACTCGCTCAGAGCAGGGGCGTGTGGTGAGACACAATGTGGGTGGTGCTTCGCGGAGTCTGATACTAAACAACAAATATGGTCGGACACAGAGAATCTAGAATTTATGTTCTTTCTATTTTTGACTCTACAAAAGTGAACTAACTCATGCGGACAGGCAGGTTGACAGACAGGTAGTCAGATGGAGTGTCAGACATACAGATGAACTGATGGACGGATGAACAGACAGACAGACAGACAGACAGATAGATAGATAGACAGACAGACAGACAGAGACAGACAGACAGACAGATAGACAGACAGACAGCCAGATAGATAGATAGATAGATAGATAGATAGATAGATAGATAGATAGATAGATAGATAGATAGATAGATAGATAGATAGATAGATAGATAGATAGATAGATAGATAGATAGATAGATAGATAGATAGATAGATAGATAGATAGATAGATAGATAGATAGATAGATAGATAGATAGATAGATAGATAGATAGATAGATAGATAGATAGATAGATAGATAGATAGGTAGGATGGATGGATGGATGGATGGATGGATGGATGGATGGATGGATGGATGGATGGATGGATGGATGGATGGATGGATGGATGGATGGATGGATGGATGGATGGATGGATGGATGGATGGATGGATGGATGGATGGATGGATGGATGGATGGATAGTAGGATAGATTATTATTATTTCAATTTTTGAAATTGTTAAAAAATTAATCCAACAGAAAGCCGAACTGCCGTGATAACTGTACAGGTAAATAAAAATGTTATTTCAATTATCCTTTCAGGTAAAAGAATTGGTCACGCCAAAACGAGTGTGCGTCATCACTTTGTGTGTTAACGTCCTACTCATATCTGCCGTGGCACCGGTGTACGTCGTTAACAGGCTGGAGCTGAAATTTTTCCCTGACAGAAATAAAACCCTGATAGGTCTTGCTTTTACAGAAAACAGGGAACACTTTGAGAAAATATATTTCGCAATCAACAACGCTTTTGTTCCTATTAGTTCATATGCCGTTGTCATTGTGTGCACCGTGATTCTAATCATAAAATTACGGAGCAATTCAAAATGGAGAGAAAAGTCTATGAACACCGCACAAGCTGATACTGTTTCTAGTCGAAACCAAAAAGTGGCCAAAATGGTTGTAATGATTTCTGTACTTTTTATTATTTGTTTCATTCCAGTCAGTTTGATATTTATAGCAATGTCGATGGTGCCAGATCTTTCGATTGACGGAGCATACAGAAGCATCCTTACAATTTTGCTTGGAGCTGGTATTACGCTTGAGTCCATTAATTCTTCAGCGAACATTTTCATTTATTATCACATGAGCAGTAAATACAGGACTGTGTTTCAGGAGTTGTTTTATTATAAGTAAAATATCCTTTCGATTAAAGCGTGGTACGAGTTGTAATAATTGAAGCGAAAAGCATGAGAAAAGTATTTACTTCTTGTATTATCAATAATTTTGATAGAAACGAGAAAAAGAGATCTTAAATGTTATGTAAAACCAGTCTTATCATATGGATGTGAGTCGTGGACAATAAGACAACAGACAAGAAAATCACTAAAGGCTGTAGAACTGTGATTTTATAGAAAAATGTTGAGAATACCATGGACAGCTATTAGGAGTAATGAAAACGTTGTGAAAGAGACCAAAGCAAAGAGGAAGCTAATTTCCTAGAACGAGGACAACGATAACAAACGATGAGTCACAGACAAATGCTGCTTCATCTAGGATGATAAGGACTGGTAAGTGAAGCAAAAGTAGACAGAGTGATAAGAGATCATATGATGATACGAGAGAAAGCAACAATAAAAGTTGAAAGAAAATAACAAGAAAGGTCTCAGTCTCAAAGTAAGTAAAACAGCCATATGGAAGAAACAATCATCACTATCATGCAATATAAATAATAAACAGGGCAAATCTAAAACAAGTGTAGAGCGTCAAATACTTGGGCATAATAATAACATTATAGCTTGTTTCATAACTCGTGCCCAACTTTTAAAATCGATAGCTTTTTAACCGCTTGTTGTAAGTTGTTCAAAATTTGCATGTAAAGTTATAATGATTAGAACCCAACAGCGAATTAATTTCATTAAAAAAAAACATTTGGTTATTATTGTTGCTTATTCGATTTATATAAATTTATAACGACCCATTGATGTAGTCAAAACTTAGTGTTTGCAGTATTTTAAGTTAAAAATAGCGAGTAAAAATCCATACACGGCAAAATTGACGTGTTTGCACGCTTTCGCCGTGGTTTTTTGACACAATTAGACACTTGTAAAGAACACGAGAAATTGTGTGTTCCGTTTCCGTTCATTCATAGGTAAAGTCGTGGAACGATAACATTTATCACGAGTCTTAAAATGAAATTCTGCAGTTTACAAAACATCGCAATAAAAATGTATGACTATTTTTGCAAAGAGGATAAACGAGGAAGATTATTTCATTCTTTAGAAAACCCTGAGAATAGGACAAGACACATGTTGGATTTATCTAAACGGTCATTTAATCGCTGGATTCAAGCACGTGACCGTCAATGTTCAAAATATACAAAATCACAAGGAAGAGCAAAAATGTTGGATAATTTCGACAGTGAACTTATTAGAAGTGAAATTCGCAAAATGTTGGGTATGAATGAAACTGTTACAATAAGAAAATTAAAAGTATCGCTGAAAAAGAACAACAGTATTGAAATATCAAAGTCTACATTATGGAGGAATGTGAGAGCTGCAGGCTTTACATTCAGAAAGTATTCCAATGGACGAAACATCATCTGTGAGAAGCCACATATAGTAGTCATGAGAAGCAAGTACTTACGTGAAGTAATAGAGATGCGCAAGCAAGGTTATGATATTGTGTACTTGGATGAAACATGGATCAATGCTCACCACACTAACCAAAGGGAATGGCAGTCATCAGATGGAAAGATTAAGAGATTAATACCTAGCAGCAAAGGACAGCGCTTGATAATTGCTCATGCAGGTAGTCGACAACATGGACTAATAAAGAATGCAGAGCTCATTTTTTGCTTTCAAAATCCATAGACAATCGGGATTATCACTCTGAGATGAATGGTCACATATTTAGACATTGGATTAAAAATTCTGTTCTCCCATCACTAGATCGACCATCTTGCCTAATAATGGACAATGCAGCGTACCACAACATTGTTGCACTTGAAGATAAAGTCCCGACGTCATCCAGTACAAAAGATGCTATTAAGATATGGCTCACAAAGGAGCACATACAATTTAATAACATGTACTTAAAACCTGAATTACTATCTCTAGTAAAGCAAAAACAAAGGACAAAGGTTTTTCAAATAGATAAGATTATCCAAGAGCACGGTCATATAAGTTTGAGGCTGCCACCTTACATGCTCATTTAAATCCAATAGAACTAATCTGGGCAAAATTAAAAGGACAAGTGGCAGATGAAAATACAACATTCAAAATATGCGATGTAAAGACTCTTGCTAATCTCGCTTTATTAAATATAGACAAAGATTGTTGGGCTAAATGTGAAGACCACGTCTTAAAACAGGAAGAGGAATATTGGAAAAATGATGGTTTGTGGAATGTTCAACCCCAAACAGTTATTAATCTTTTAGACTCGTCTGATTCAGAATGAAAGTATATAGCCCCCACAATGTTGGTCCCTATATTACTTTAAATTAGTTCAACAAACGGTCCTTATCAGGACCACACAACTATGAAAATTGGACATACAGGTATACCTTGATATTATCGTCCGTCCTCGAACTGAGAAGACAATAATTCTCCTGGTGTTTTGTCTTATTAATTTATTTCCCCATTACGGCCACGCCTTTACCTAGTGAAAATTAATCATAGACCAGCAACTACGGTAATTTCTATTATTTAGGGGTTCACAATTTACAATTTTGACAAACATCAAAGAAATTCGCCGCTTTAAGAAAACTGCAGCTGCAAGATATTTGTTAAATATACATTTAAAGGGTCTTTTGCATTCTAATAACATTTGGAAAATTTCAACAGTTTTTAACAAACGGTTACTGAGTAATAGCGTTTTGAAGTTGGGCACGTGATTTGAAACGAGCTATAGACGGAAGGGGTGTCCGGTTAGCGCAATCGATAGGCGGTTGGCTTACCACGGCAACAGCCGGGGTTCGTACCCTGGCGAGGACACCTGGGTTTTACAAATTCCCTAAAAATTAGTAGGAGCCGCGATAGCTCAGTGGTTAGTGAACTGGACTACTACGGACAAGGGGTAGGGTTCGATCCCAACCGACGGCTCCGGGTTCACCCAGCCTTAAATGGGTACCGGATTTTTTCTGGGAAAGTAAAAGCAGCACGGGCGTAATACCGACCACATTACCCCAAAAATCATGTGCTGAAGGTCTGTAAAATATAGGGTCACTAACACCATATTTCCCTATACGCCACTCGGCGTGACGGGGGGTACTTTACTTTACTATAGACGGAAGATGCACCACAGAAATAAAACGTGGAATAGCTCAGGCCATAATAGCATTTCAGAAAATGAAAAACGTCTTGTGCAACAAGTATGTGTGAATAGAAGTGAGAAAGAGAGTTCATCGATATTCTATATACAGCCAATTGTGACCTATGGAAGTTAATCATGGACAGTGGACACATAAATAAAAAGACAATCATAGGCCACTGAGATGGAATTTCTCAAATGAATGTTGAGAGTTCCCTGGGTAGCTGAAAAGATAACGAGGAAATTCTCAAAGAGGTAAACACAAAGAGGGAGCGCATGAGAAACATCAGAAAGAAACAATACACATTTTGTTGGGCACATCGTGAGAAGAGGAAAGTTGGAATACTTGTTTACAACTGACAAGATGCATGGACAAAGAGATCGCACGCAAACTACAAAGAAAGAAGACATTGGATAACTTGGTGTCACGACACGGAAAGCAGTCAGCAACAGGATTGATAAGATGTATTGTTGATTGTGAATTGTGGAAGGACAAAGGGATGAGAATACGAATAAACGTTCGACTTTCAGTAACAGCGACTAATAGTAGGTGTAATAGTAAAGCGGACAGGTTGGCTTGCTGAACTTTTGTTGCGGATGGTCAACCAAAATGGATCGGGCGGACACCGTCCATGCCCTTCGAGATGTGGGAAGGGCACACAACTTCGACAACCATGAGTCCACGTGACTTCTTCGGGTGAATTGGAATTAAGTTGGGCACAGCCAGAAATGAGAAACTTAGTGAGCGTGTAAGAAGGCTTGACATCCAACACAGAACTGGAGTCGTTAGTTGCTGGACACTGCGGGACTTGCTAAGGAGGGGATCTGAGCTCCTATGGTCATGTTCTGAGTGTAATGTTGATGACCCGCAACTAACTCAATAACTCAATGGACGTTCTTCTAGTGTTGTGATATGGTCTTGTCAAACTTGTAGTTTTTCATTTAAAGCGGAAAAAAGAATTATTATTTTTAGGGTGTTATCAGTAGCTACATCGATACGCTATGTACGAATGATAGCCTGGAATGGAAACACATAGACTCTCCACAAACCGACATAGACACGGAGCTGTGTTTCGTTGCTTACTATCTCACTGTAATCATCATCATCGATGTTCTTTGTTGCGTGTCCTTTGATATACGTTGCACATATTGCAGCCCGTCGAAAAGAATCTCTCTCTCTTTCTCTCTCTCTCTTTCTCTCTCTCTCTCTCTCTCTCTTTCTCTCTCACTCTCTCTCTCTCTCTCTCTCTCTCTCTCTCTCTCTCTAGCCAGATCTCCAATTCTTCTATTGTCATGTTAAATTTCTCTTTGATGTCTTGAAACGGTTTTCCTCATGGTCCTCTCTTTTTTCATTTTCCTGGAACCATGCCCTTCCATTATTGTTATTTCCAGCCCACTGTGTCTTTTGACGTGGCCGTATTTATTTAGTTTCCTCTGTTGGACTGTTCCTATTGTTTTCTTTTTCATTATCCAATACATGCTAAGGTTTTTTTTATAACATTTGTTTCTAGTGAATCAATTTTCTTCATTATTGGCGAGATTGTCCATGATCCACAACCGTATGTTGCTATCGTGAAGATACGTGTCCTGAGCATTTAATTTTGCTGCTCATAGTTGTTTGTCATTGACTTTTAGTTTAATTCGTCAATTATGTCTTTTCAGGAAGATAAAATGCACAGGCTTTTACTGTTTTACATTCAAAGTGATTAGGAAAAGCCGAGTTAACATTTTAAAAACTTTTGTGGCTAAAAAATAATCATAACGCACCAGAAACTCTCGGGAGCCGCGATAGCTCAGTGGTTAGTGAATTGGACTACCACGGACAAGAGGTAGGGTTCGATCCCAACCGACGGCTTCCGGGTTCACCCAGCCTTAAATGGGTACCGGATTTTTTTTCTGGGAAAGTAAAGCAGCATGGGCGTAATACTGACCACATTACCCCAAAAATCATGTGCTGAAGGTCTGTAAAATATAGGGTCACTAACACCATATTTCCCTATACGCCACTTGGCGGGACGGGGGTACTTTACTTTTTTTACTTTACCAGAAACTCTCAGATTCGCCAATCTTTGATATTTTTGTTACGAGCAATAACTATAACTCTCTTCCCGACCAGAAGTGTCCGGGTTCGATTCACAGCAATGGCAGAATTTTTTTTTTTTATTGACAAGGCTCCCCGGGGTTCACCCAGCCTCTAACAATGGATACCAGAGATTTTTTCTGGGAAGTAATGGCTGCCTGGCGTGATACCGACCACATCAGCGAAAAATGTGGCGGGGTCATAGAAAAATATGGTCATTAACACCATATTCCCAACACGCCTAGCAAGGCGTGGAGGGAACCTTTGTTAACTACTAAAATATCATGAATACATGAATATCTACTTCTGCTACAAATGTGACCTTATGTGTGTGGCTGAACAATTTATTTCAGATTTAAAATTAATGGAATGTACAAGTCTCAGAACATCTTCCATAAATGATGAAAAAGTTCAAAGAATTGAAATAACAAGTAGTTGTGTGCTTTGTCGGAATCGGTTTTAAAGTTTTGTGTTGCTATTGTTTATCTCTTTTTAGCAGTCTCCTTTGTTAGTTATGACAGATCTCGTATATTCAAAGTTTGTTACAATTTCAAGCTCGTCACTGCTGATGATGATTTTGAATTGCCTTTTTGTTTTGCCAGTGAATCTTATTTTTTGTTTCTGTGTGTTTAGACAGAGGTTTTGCTCTTCACTGTATTTTAGCACACTTAATAGTTTAATCTCACTGTAATGTTCATGGAAATAAAGAGGCTATCCAGTTTGTTATAGATAAAAAATGCCCTACTTGTCACGTAGACCATTGGATTGAATGCGGGCTTTGCAGGCAATTGGTGGAGTCATTGCAGAAGTCACAAATACGTAGGGTCACTTTTCTCTACGTCCCTGGACATGCGGGAGTACGGGGAAATAAAAGAGCGTACAATTTGGCTAGTTGCAATGTCGTTGAAGACGGTCAACCAATGGAATGGGCGGACATCATCAATGCCTTTCGAGATGTGGGAATGGCACAGGACTTGCCTTGAGTCTATGTCACTCCATCGGATGAAAGAGATGGGAGTTAAAGTGGACACAGCCTGAAACGAGAGACTTAGTGGGCGTATACGAAGACTAATCAACCAACACAGAACTGGAGTCGTCAGTCGATGGACACTGCGGGACTTGCTGAGGAGGGGATCTGAGCACCTATGGACATGTTCGAAGTGCAATGATGATGATCCGCAAATAACTCAATAACCATTGGATTAATACCATTATAATGGTGCGTTGCTTTACTTCAAGTGGCTAGTGGATGCTGGGGAACAGCCGGACGACCATGCAGGTCATGTTAAATGCTATGATTTCATTGAACCCAATGTAAAACTAGAGAAAGAATAAAAATATCACTTGTTGTTGTACGTCCGTCACAGGTGATGAAGACCATTCATTAAATCTCTAATTAATAGTTTAGTTTGTGTGTACAAGAACGACTATTAAGTATTTAGTTCCTCTCGAGCCGAAGACGGCACAATGGACGAAAATCTTAACTCTCCATGCATGAGGATTCAATACTAGATCTTGTTTTTTTTTTCTTAATCCCACAGTTCAGCCCCAAATACGTCTCCTACGGCAGTAAGGACACGTGATAGTTTCTGTTAGTGGAGGGACTATTTCACGAGATTCTTGAGCCGTGTCTGTTATTCGAATGACGTCGTTTTGTTTGTCTAACAAGCTGTAGCACCACGTCGAAGAGAGAGATATCCCGAAGCAGTTCTTTCTTGTATCATATAATCGCAAGTGTCGAGATTGATGTAAAAGACTTTTAATGAGAGTTTGATTGTATCTTTAGAGCAATTCTTTTGTTCACTGTGTAGACATTTACATTTGTGCTAACCACCATAATTTAATATATTTTTGCTGTTGGTAGTTAGGCATATGAATCATATGGTCCTCCGCGTAGATGTGTTCCTGCAATTGAATTATAGCAGTATTAGGAATAGCAATTAAAACCAATGTAAAGGCATTACGGAATATTGTGTTTCCATTTGATTTTAATTTAGATTTCAAGGGACGTGCTAGAAGTTTATGACGTAACATTTCTAGCATTGTATAATGACAAGAGAAATTAGAAGGTAAAGGTGAAGTACGAGAATTGAACCGGCGTCTTAGCACGCGAGTTTACATCCATATGTGCTCGACCACCTATCCAGAAATGTTCGGAGATTTCTGTATAGTGCCGCCTCAAGCATCGAAACTCAGATTCGAGGCGACATTCCTAACCTTCTCAGGGTAATACCCTGGTACCCATTTCTGCCAACGGCTGGGTCGACCGTGGGGGTATTTTTTTTTTCAACCACGAGTACAATTCACACTGCTCCCAGCGGGAATCGAACACGGGTTGTCCGAACGTAAGTGTATATTAGAAGACTAAACTGTAGCATTCGCAGATGAGAAAGAAACAGTAAATAGAGTAAGCAGTAATGATAGGTGTACTAGTAGAGTAGGTGTGGTAAATTTAGAAGATTAGATAATACAGGAAGAAATAAACGACGCAATAGTGGTAGTATTAGTAGCTGTTATTGTTAATGGCGGGAGCCACGATAGCTCAGTGGTTAGTGAACTGGACTACAAAGGACAAGGGGTAGGGTTCGATCCCAACCGACGGCTTCGGGCTTCACTCAGCCTTAAAAGGGAACCTGATTTTTTTCTGGGAAAGTAAAGCGGCGCGGACGTAATACCGACCACATTATCCCGAAAATCATGTGCCGAGGTCTATAAAATTTATGGTCACTAACACCATATTCCCTATACGCCACTTGGTGTGACGGGGCTCTTTACTTTTTACTTTTACTATTGTTAATGGCGGAGTTGTTATTTTTGCTGTTATAGAAGAAGTAGTAGTAGTAGTAGTAGTAGTAGTAGTAGTAGTAGTAGTAGTAGTGGTGGTGGTGGTAGTAGTAAAAACTGTAGTGGCAGAGAGAGAAGCAGCGCTGATTGGAGTAATAGCATAAGTGTAAGTAAGAGTAAGAGTGTGAGAAACAGAAGTCTGCGGTAATACTGTGGAAGTCCGTAATAATAGGAGTAGTAGACGTAGAGGCACTAATAGTAGCAGTAACTGTAGTAGTAGTGGTAGTAGAATTAGTAGTAGTAGTGGTGGTAGTAGTAGTAGAAGTAGTAGTAATAGTGGTGGTGGTAGTGGTAGTAGAAGTAGTAGTAGTGGTGGTGGTGGTGGTGGTAGTGGTAGTAGAAGTAGTAGTAGTGGTGGTGGTAGTGGTAATAGAAGTAGTAGTAGTGGTGGTAGTGTTAGTAGAAGTAGTTGTAGTGGTGGTGGTGGTAGAAGTAGTAGTAGTGGTGGTAGTGTTAGTAGAAGTAGTAGTAGTGGTGGTGGTAGTAGAAGTAGTAGTAGTGGTAGTGGTGGTGGTAGTAGAAGTAGTTGTAGTGGTGGTGTTAGTAGAAGTAGTAATAGTGGTGGTAGTGTTAGTAGTGGTAGTAGAAGTAGTAGTAGTAGTGGTAGCGGTTGTAGAAGTAGTAGTGGTGGTAGTGGTAGTAGAAGTAGTAGTAGTAATAGTGGTAGTGGTAGTTGAAGTAGTAGTAGTAGTAGTGGTAGCAGAAGTAGTAGTATTGGTGGTAGTGGTAGTAGAAGTAGTAGTAGTGGTGGTGATGGTAAACCGTGGTGGTAGTAAACCGAAGTGGTAGTAGTAGCAGTATTAGTAGTACCAGTAGTAGTAATAGAGAAAGAAATTAATATAGTGGTAGTGGTTGCAAGAAGCTGAAAAGACAACAAAATAATAGATAGCAATAGTAGTAATAACTATAGCATAATAGTACTAAAAGTAGTGGTAGTAGTAGTAGTAGTAGTAGTTGTAGTAATAGTAGCAGTAGCAGTATTAATGACTATAGCATAATAATACTAGAAATAGTAGTAGTAGTAGTAGTAGCATTAGTAGTAGTAGTAGTTGTTGTTGTTGTTGTTGTTGTTGTATCAGTAGTAATATCAGCTGTAGTTATTGTTGTTGTTGTAATAGTTGTAGTTGTCGTACAACAAAAAAGAAACTAATTTCATTGCTTCTGAAATGGTCTGTTGAAAAAGTTGAACTTCATGGTCTATGCATTTGGTTTGGCTTGTGCACGGCACTAAATATAACAACTACAATCATTAGATAATATCTGTAATGATATGTCGAAAGTAATATTTCACAGTGTTTAATTTGATTGGCTAGTCTATGAACTAAGGAGCTGAGCACAATGGATCTCTAGGAATGATCTTAGTCATGTGTATCAAAAGCGTGAAAGATGATTTTTTTTTTTTGTAATCGCCACTGGGAGTGAAGCCCTAACACCTCTCATATACTTACTTTAATTCATTTCCCCACTATTCCCACAGCCACAATGAAGTCTTGAACTTAAAGTTGTACTCAATATAACAGCAGTTCTTCCCTAGTGACGTGTATTATAAAGTTCTCTTGTGTAAGTAAATCAAATCGATGAAACTTCTGTGTACCCTTCAGACTTCACATCAGACGGACACTCATCTATTATAATTTACAGGTAACAGGATTTCTATATTTGCTAGCATTTCCCAATCTTCAAAATTAAAATGATAGTTCATAAAGAAGAATATGCATCTGCTCTTTTATCACTATTTTAACCATGTTCCAATAGTTTGTGTTTCATGAGAAACACATTGTACAAATAAGCAGGTCATTCATACTAACTACGGAATTACCGGTTACTGTATTCGTACAAGAACTCATAGATTTAAAATGCTACGTATATTATATTAACTAGATACGTATGTTTGTACAATCTACTGGAAACTGACACTAATTAAAGAAAAGTATTGGTTAACAGTCACGCCGTGTGATATATATAATATATGATGTTAGTAACCATTATTTTACATTACGATCAGCAATGTCATTAAATGCTGAGGAAGGAAATGATATAGCAACTCAATAGTTTCAGAGCACTGTTTTAAGGTAGTAATTATCACAAATGTATATTTTGTATAGCAAATTCTCCACAAGAAATGTTAAAACATAACAATCATTTGTTAAATGATGGCGTATTTGTTTGAGATGAGATACGGAGGAGAGGCGAAAGAGAAACAGACTAAGGGCATCCTTACAGAGACTGTCATTAACATAAACTATAATAGATCATAAACAAATGGTATGCTTTTAAGTTTACGATAACAAAAGCAGTTATAAATTATAAATAATTGTATACAATAAAATATTCAAGGTCCAAAGAACAAGAAAACAAAACGAGTGATGTAAAAGAAGTCTTTCGTGCAAAATATGTCTCTATAAATACAAAGCACATGCTAAATCACTTTCTTTACAAGAACCATAATTTATTGGCTTTGATAGAACATGATTATATTTCTTTGTACCTTACAAGTTAAAGAAATGGCGAAACCACAATCTAGCAACGATTCATCAATAGATCAAATTTTCATATTTCTTGGAACAGACGCCCACTCAAAGCTTTCACCGACAGGGGAGATCATTACAGAGATCGTTCAATTAATTATTCTGGGTATTATTTGCCAGAGCATCGATGTGCTGGGCATTGGAACGAACATTGTTAACATTATCTGTTTCTTTAAGCAGGGCTTCCAGGATCCAGTCAACGTCAGTCTTCTAGGTATAGTAACTTGTCAGTAATCATCAGTTATGTAATTTATTTATTAATTTAATTTCAGTTGAAATGTTTTCAAACACATTTTAAATGTATGTGTGTATGTATAATGTGTGTTTGTATATGCGTGTTAGTGTGGACAGCTCAGTGATTTGACCCATAAAACACTACTAAACAGATTAAATCAATTGAATACCTTTAATATGAGTTTCCAGAATGGGTTCATCACATCTTCGTGAGTTTTGTTCCCTAACCTTGGAATCGGTTGGTCTTTCAGGAATCAGAAATTAATTTATGTTAAGGTTTGAAAAATATAAGGAAAAACCAACTATTTGATAAAAAGCAATGTACTCGGTGTTTTCATCTGTAGAAAATCTCTTGTCGGCTTGCGAACTGGGTTCATAAAGTAGACAGGAAGTCACATTCAAAAGTAAGGATGAGTTATTGTTATTGGGTTATTGAGTTATTTGCGGGGGATCATCATTACACTCCGAACATGTCCATAGGATCTCAGATCCCCTCCTCAGCAATTCCCTCAGTGTCCAGCAACTGACGACTCCAGTTCTATGTTGGTTGATAAGTCTTCTTACACGGCCACTAAGTTTCTCATTTCTGGCTGTGCCCATCTTAACTCCCATTTTCATCATACGAAGAAGTGACATGGATCTGTGTTTGTCGAAGTCCTGTGCTCTTCCCACATCTCGGAGGGCATTGATGATGTCCGCCGATCCATTGGTTGCCCGTCCTCAACGACAGCGCAGCTAGTCAACCTGTCCGCTCTTTCATTTCCCCGTACTCCCGCATGTCCAGTGACATAGACAAAGGTGATCTTACGTATTTTGGATTTCTGCAACGACTCTACCCATTGCTTGCGTACAGAGCCCGCCTCCACTTTTTTTTATCATGTTCATCGAATCACTCAGTATACATGCGTGGGTGTAGTCTTGTGACTCTAACCATTTGAATGCCTTGGTCACTGCCATCACCTCCATTGTCATGCTACTCGTGGTCATGACGTATGCACCACTGTCTTCTTTGACTATTCTGCCTGCCGAGCGTGCCGTAAATGCCCATGCACTTCTTTGGTGTCGTCTTACAGATCCGTCTGTATAGATGACTGCATCTTTCTCATCGGTGTTATCGCAGATGAAACCGTTGACCTCAGCATTAACCACGACCGGGTTCTGTTCCTTACTTCTTCTGTCTAGTGTGACAATACACGAGAAAGTCCCTTGAATGACGTAGGCACCGGTACCCACTCCTCACCAACGCTGATATTGTTAAGCCCACAGACCTGTTTGATGACATCTTCTGCTCGGCCCAACAATAATTTGCCTCTTTTTAGCCTGGCAACTTTCACTGTGTTGAGCACGTGGTGCAATGGATGCTCTGTATCTGTTCTAATCTTCAAGTATGTTCGTGCTCTCCAGATCTTGATTCTGTCATCCATGGTTAGAAAGTCAAGAAGATACCTCATTGCTACACAGGGAGTGTCCCTTGTCAATCAATGGATGCTCTGTATCTGTGCTAATCTTCAGGTATGCTCGTGCTCTCCAAATCTTGATTCTGTCATCCATGGTTAGAAAGTCAAGAAGATACCTCATTGCTACACATGGAGTGTCCCTTGTTAATCAATGAATGCTCTGTATCTGTACTAATCTTCAGGTATGCTCGTGCTCTCCAAATCTTGATTCTGTCATCCATGGTTAGAAAGTCAAGAAGATACCTCATTGCTACTCAGGGAGTGTCCCTCGTACACCCCAGGATAATACGCATGGCTTCATTTTGTATTTTCTCCAGCCTATCAATTTGAGTCGTACTGACAGTAAGAATGGCCAGGGCATACTCGATTGGTGCGAAGACTAATCCCTGGAACAGAAGAGTAAGTAGCCTCTTCTGCTCCATGTTGGCAGCTGCCATGACCTTCAAGGCGACTAATCCTTTGCGGGATTTTGTTATCACATGGTCGACTTGGTCCCGAAAACACAGGCTGCGATCGAACTTAACTCCGAGGTATGTTATCAACTTGTCTCTGGTCACCTTATCAGCTCCCATTCGTACTACCGGTGTGGTCGTATTAACGATATGATTGTTAAGGGAGAACCATGAAACTGATGCTTTATTATGATTAACCAAGGCACATGAAACCCCACAACAGGAAGAAATGCGATCGAGTTTGTCTTGCATTGTGGAGGCGATTCCCCGTCTGTCTCTTCCCTGTCGATATACCAGAATATCATCAGCAAAAGTCATAGTTCTTCCCCTCCCATCCAGCTGTTGGGCCGTGATCGTTATTGTGTACACGTTAAATAGAAATGGTGACAATGGTGAGCCTTGTGGCAGCCCTGGACAAATGGATGTTGGCTCGGAAGACCTACTTCCACATCTAAGTATCACCTTCCTCTGAAACAGTGCAGTGACGATCCATCTAATGAGGAAGGGGTGCACCGCCAGTTTGAGGAGCATATGCATGAGATATTCAAATAGTACCCTGTTGTATACATCTTCCAGATTATAGCAGCAGCACATGTCTCCTCTCGTCTGCGGAAGCCTTAGAAGACGTCATAGGCAAAGACTGCCTCATTGAGACGTTTCTCTTTGTTATATCTATAACCTCCGAGTGTGGTTGGGAATGCGCGTTTCTATTCAAAGTGACAGGTGAGGACAAGGGCAACTATTTTCTCCAGCAGCTTGCCCACAGTGTTCTGCATTGTGATTATTCTGTAGGCACTGATCTGAGAATGGTCCTTGTTTGGCTTCGGTAGCGGTAGTAAGTAGCTGTGTAGCCACTCCTCCTTAATCTGGCCACTCCGAATACTGGCATTAAACTCATTGGCCAGATTTGTCAAGTCGTCGTCAGCTAAATCGCCTATGTCATGGTACCGAACACCATCTGGACCAGGAGCTGTGTTGTGTGACCTTTTAAGTGTCGTGCGAATGGTATCGGTTGAGATCTTCTTCCAGCCCTACATCCTTACACAACTTTGACAGCGATCCCCGTATCCTCATTCTTACAGCCTCATTTCTTTGGTCCGTCTGCTCAATGTAGCGGGCAAGCAGGGCCTTTCCTTTGATCTCATCAGATTTGTGCCATATCCGGCCTGTGCTCTGAAAGTCTGGTATGCCTCTGTCTCGTGTTGTGCCATTCATGCTCTGATGAAGGCGCCAGAATGTGGCTAGCGATTTTTCTGATCACACTTTTTTACAGAAGTTATCCCATTTGGCATCCTTAGCCTGCTTAGCGCATAGTTTATAGTGCATAATTTTGGTCGACCTCTACTTTCAGATGCTTCAAGAGCTCAGGTTGTGTTCTTCCATTCCTTCTTACTTTCTGCCATGTCTTGACCGTTTGTCTCTTGCTCCGCCTAACATCCTTGTCATCTACGTTCCACCAGGGTGGCTGCGTCCATCTCTCCTGCATCCTACGAGGGGCGCTCTGTTTCCTATGTCTGATTTTGCTAATGACGTCCTGGTCTGTTTTCTCGTAGTTGAGTGTGTGGAGCTTTCTTTTCTGGCTTCTATTTCTCCTTTTCTCAATCAGGAGGACACATGAATAGTGATGACTTTCGTGGAACCCCAGTGCACTCTACCTGCAAACCGGTGCGAAGGTGGAAGACACCAATGTCAGGTCTATGACACTATCAGAGTCCCCTGTTCGAGTGGCCATTCTTGTTGCCCTTCAATCATTCAAGCACACTAAATTACTTTCTCTTCATTGAACTCGAAGAGATTCTGCCATTGTTGTGTGTTCACCTTCCCATTACAAGCGTACATATTAATAATCACGAAATGAACTGGGGTCTGCACCCTAACCGCATGTACCTGCAATTCTGCATTGTTCCACGCAGACATATCAACCTCAGCTGCCACCATATTGTTGCGCACAAGGATGGCCTGCCCAAGGTGTCGCCTAGTGTTAAAACAATGAAAGCCAGGAGTACTTACTGTCCTGTCACCAAGAAGAGTTTCTTGCAAAACCATTATATCGGCGCCGCACAGTAGCTTATCAAGAATGGGCCGTCGTTGATTTATGGACCCACAATTCCAATATGTAACGCGCACATACTTTAGGCCTAGCCTCTCACACTTCGACAGTTTAATGCCACCACGCTTGCCCTGTCGTGTTTTCCTTCTTCGATGTTGTCGCTTGGGCTGCATCTGAATACTTACACTTACCGTCGTCATAGATGATTTTGTCGCTGAGCGTCGATGCTGTGGATGGTCTAGACTCACGTGCACTTACTCAGTCGCACGGTCCAGAACCCGTTTCCACGTTATAAACTGGCCAACTCCAGTAAATAGCTCTGCTGGACTCGGATACACTGTGAGCCTTTCACAAATTAAATGAATCACGCGTCCTTGACGACAGACCGGTGTAAACAAACCGCCATTTTTTGATGCGTTCAATAGTGCAATCAACAACAAGGATGAGTATAAGTGATGAAATAAGGAAATTGTAACAAAATGCAATGAATCAAAAGAAGCAAAGTGATTTACATCAAATAGAAAGCGCGTACAATCACATGATCCCTTAAAATATCAATAAAAACAATAAACAGAAAAGTTCACTGGAAAAAAGCACTTATATTTGAGTCCTCTAAAGAAGCCAGCGAACAGGGCGCCATATTCCTCGGAAGTCTCAAGGGATGTTGTTGATACTGGTTATATACTGGTAACAAATAATAATACATAAATATTATTATATGGGGAACTTCCGAGGCGATAATAGGGAATAATAGAACAAATAAGTATGTGTTAGCACTCGGAAAAATTAACAGACAAACAACAACAGAAAAAAACGAAGAACAATATATGGTCCGAAGTGGGATCGAACCCGTACTCCCTGGCACCGCGCCTTGCCACGAGAAGCCGAACACTTGGCACACTGCCACTCAGCCAACTAAAAAATTGGCTATTGTAGTAGTGTCTTCCACGAAATTTCTACGTGCTTGAATCCAGCGATTAAATGACCGTTTAGATAAATCCAAAATGTGTCTTGTCCTATTCTCAGGTTTTTCTAAAGAATGAAATAATCTTCCTCGTTTAGTCTCTTTGCAAAAATAGTCATACATTTTTATTGCGATGTTTTGTAAACTGCAGAATTTCATTTTAAGACTCATGATAAATGTTACCGTTCCACGTCTTCACCTCTGAATGAACGGAAATGGAACATACAATTTCTCAAGTGTCTAATTTTGTCACAAAACCACGGCGAAAGCGTGCAAACACGTCAATTTTACCGTGTATGGATTTTTGCTCGCTATTTTTAACTTAAAATATTGTTAACATTAAGTTTTGACTACATCAATGGGTCGTTATAAATGTATATAAATCAAATAAGCAACAATAATAACCAATTTTTTTTTTAATGAAATTAATTCCCTGTTGGGTTCTAATCATTATAACTTTACATGCAACTTTTGAACAACTTACAACAAGCGGTTAAAAAGCTATCGATTTTAAAAGTTGGGCACGAGTTATGAAACAAGCTATGGTGATTTTCCTTTGCTGTTACATGTCTCTTTCACTGCATCTATCCATCTTCTTCTTCTAGGTCTTCCTCTTGGTCATTTTCCATGCATTCTCGAGAAGAACGCCCTTGGTGGTGATTGGTGAGGATTCATTCTGACCAGGTGGCCCAACCATTTAAGTTGTTGTTGCTATATATATGCTTTTCTGTCAACTTAAGCTATTTTAATATATTATAGACTCATGAGCTCTTTGTTGAGCGATCACCTACTCTCTTCTCTGGTGTCACTCTGTGAAACTTACATTTTAAAAAGTTCCTACAGTTTTCAAGAAAAATAAAGTCCCACTATTTATTGTAAAATTCTAACTCCTTTTTCAAGTCAACATGAAAAGGTTTCTGTCACTTTGTCTTTGGTCGGCATCTAGAGTCTCGATCACTAGGCGATGTAACTTTTCTATATTACAATTTTGACACTATAAACTAATTGACAATTATAATCATATTAGTTGCTAGATATTATAAAATGAATCAAGCAATTTCAATTTTCAATTACTTTAAAAAAATATTTCGAGATTATTAATTTAATAAAAGTTTACGGGTAAACGTTTCGGCACGTTACAGCCGTTTGTTTGTTTGTGTGTGTATATGTGTGTGTGTTTGTATGGGTATATATGTGTGTGTATATATATATATATATATATATATATATATATATATATATATATGTATACGCTATGCTATTATCAGAATTATCGTTACCAATTGTCTTTACAAAAAAATGATACCAGCATTCTAGTAGTCTCGATAACCACTCCTAGATATGACGCTAAAGTTATCAAACAAATGATACAAATACAATAATGCACTTGAACTATTTGTGTTTGATGAGAGATCCTCAGAAAAACTGGTTTGCGACCATGTGAAGACGTGCTCCAAACCATCTTGACGCTTTCCACTCGGACCAGCTGAGAAAAGAAACTGTCATTGACTCTTTCAGTTGGTGTATGGGGAAGAAATGCCACCTCCAACCTCAAAATGATATGGTCTAGTGCGGCGAAGTGTTAAATTTAATTCCTCAAAACATTCTGTGCATTACGAAACAATATTTTTGAACAAATTTGCTTTGTATAAGTGGATTGAAGTACTAAAAATTTAGAACTTTATAAGTAGGGTTTTTTTTGTTTAACAGCCGGAACTGTCGGAAACGCGTTCCCTTAAAGTTTCTTGTTGATTTTAATGACCACTGAACTTCATAACGCATTGCTTGTTTCTTTTTACTTTTATTTGATAAGTATAAAATAAATTTATTCATAATTTTGTCTTTTTTTATCAATAATAGCCATTGTAATGTAGGTACAACGTACTATCTATCCTTACGTATGCATGTGAGAGCAGGAAAACAACAAGCAACATAATAACAAGGTTGAACGCTTTCGATAATAAATGTATAAGGAAAATACGTGGTATCGCGGGGAACGAATTCAAAACAAACGAAGAAATTAGAGAAATCGCCAATCAACCTCTAATATCTTTAGTAATCAAGGAAAGACGATGGTCCTATATTAGACATGTGATGAGCAGAGATAATAACCGAATAACAAAGCAAGCCCTCGTGTGGGAAACAACAGGTAAGAGGAAAAGAGGCCGACCCAGTGAGACACTGAGAAGAACATTGATCAGAGAGGCAAGAGCAGGAGGAATCGGCTCCCTCAATGAGATAGAGTTGCTTGCACAGAACAGATACAAGTGGCGAGATTTGATAAAATATCTTTAGAAGGATTGAAAACTGCTAAAATAAAAATTTGGATAAGAGAAAGAGTATCTGGGTCTATGCCCTATGGGTCTGCTACGACTCGAAAGGTCAACAGAATAGAATAGAATGTAGGTACTGTACACAAAACAGAAGTGATGATCATATCGAAGAAACAATCATCACCAGCATGCAGCATAAAAATAAACAGGTCAAATTTGAAACAAGTGCAACGCGTCAAATACTTTGGCACAATAATAACATCGGATGGTAGATGCACCACGGAAATAAAAAGCAGAATAACTCAGGCCAAAACAGCATTTCAGAAAATGAAAAATATCTTATGCAACAAATCTATATCAATAGAAATGAGAAAGAGTGCCATATAGAACTAATTCTGACCTATGGAATGCGAATCCTGGACAGTAGACAAACAAATGAAAAGACGATTAGAGGCCACAGAGATTGGATTTCTCAGAAGAATGATGAAAGTTCCCTGGACAGCTAAAAAGACCAATGAGGAAGTTCTCAAAGAGGCCAACACAAAAGGGAGCTCGTAAAAAACATCAGAAAGACACAATCAATATTTTTTGGGCACATCATAAGAAGAGGAAAGTTAGAATACTTGGTAACAACTGGCAAAATAAAAGGAACGAGAAATCGCAAACGACAAGAAAGAAAATACTGGATAGCTTATTATCATGGCATGGAAAACAGTCAACAACAGAACTGATACGATGCACTGTAGACAGAAAATTGTGGAGGGACATAATCACCTACGCCAACCGGTATGGCACATGATGATGTTGACTTTGCACAAGAACATACAAGGTCTTGAATGTATAACGATTTTTTTCGTTCATTATATATTTTTATAGTTGAGACAAAATATCTTTTAAAAATAAATAAAAAACACTGTTTATAAGAATTGGAAGAACTACAAGAACGGAAAAGATAACAAACATTGAATTTGTTAGGAAATTGAAATGAAAACAAAAATATGAAAACATTTCAAGAAAGAAGATAACATACTCTGTGCCTGAGAAGGGGCACAATATTAATATACAGAAGTTAATTTTAAAAAAGTTAAGTAAAGTACCCCCGTCACGCCAGGTGGCATATAGGGAATATGGTGTTAGTGACCATAAATTTTACAGACCTTCAGCACATGATTTCTGGGGTAATGTGGTCGGTATTACGCCCGTGCCGCTTAACTTTCCCAAAAAAAGTCCGGTACCGATTGTAAGGCTGGGTGAACCCGGAAGCCATCGGTTGGGATCGAACCCTACCTCTTGTCCTTTGTAGTCCAGTTCACTAACCATGGACTGCTTCAAACATCCTTAATTATGCTATATTTATTGATATTTTAATATCCTTCCCCGTATCTCTTACAGTCAGATAGGTACCAAAGCTAACACAATCGTGTTCCTTTCGAAATGAAACAATGAAAGCAAGGGATTATGGGACTTCGGCAGGACAGAATCTCCTAGACCTTAAACCGACCTGTGTTATAGAAAAGCCAACACTTTGCTGTCTTCGTTCTTGAGTGACTTCCTACAATAATGTATCTCTTCAACACATTGTTCATATTTTCATGTATTCTTTTGTAGGTCTGTCGTTGTCCGATTTAGGTTGTGTGACCACCATTATCTGGACTAACATCTGCCTGACTCCAGGGTTCAACTCTGCTGACCTCACATTTGATCCAACGGAAGTTCAGTATCTGACTAGTGCATTACCCCACGCAACATTTACAAGAATCACCAGCTGGATCACAGCTCTGATCACCCTTGAAAGGTGTTTGTGTATTATAGTGCCCTTAAAGGTTGGTTGTCTCGACAAGTGTTTGTGTATTATAGTGCCATTAAAGGTTGGTTGTCTCGACAAGTGTTTGTGTATTATAGTGCCCTTAAAGGTTGGTTGTCTCGACAAGTGTTTGTGTATTATAGTGCCATTAAAGGTTGGTTGTCTCGACAAGTGTTTGTGTATTATAGTGCCCTTAAAGGTTGGTTGTCTCGACAAGTGTTTGTGTATTATAGTGCCCTTATAGGTTGGTTGCCTCAACAAGTGTTTTTGTAGTACAGTGCCCTTATAGGTTAGTTGTCTCTACAAGTGTTTGTGTATTACAGTGTCATTAAAGGTTGGTTGTCTCGACAAGTGTTTGTGTATTACAGTGCCATTAAAGGTTGGTTGTCTCGACATGTGTTTGTGTATTACAGTGCCCTTAAAGGTTGGTTGTCTCGACATGTGTATGTGTATTACAGTGCCCTTAAAGGTTGGTTGTCTCGACATGTGTTTGTGTATTACAGTGCCATTAAAAGTTGGTTGTCTCGACATGTGTTTGTGTATTACAGTGCCATTAAAGGTTGGTTGTCTCGACAAGTGTATGTGTATTACAGTGCCATTAAAGGTGGTTGTCTCGACAAGTGTTTGTGTATTATAGTGCCCTTAAAGGTTGGTTGCCTTGACAGGTGTATGTGCATTACAGTACTCTTAACGGCTAGTTACCTTAAAAAGTGTATGTGCATTACAATACCATTAAAGAATGGTTGCCTTGACAGGTGTATGTGCATTACAGTACTCTTAACGGCTAGTTACCTTAAAAAGTGTATGTGCATTACAATACCATTAAAGAATGGTTGCAGGTGTTTGTGCATATTAGTACCCTTAAAGTTCATCCCTTCATTTCCCTTTCATCTCGGACCGAAGACAGAGCGAAAGTCATAGTTCTCCACTACCATGATCTACTGCTAGTTCTTGTAGATCTTAAAAGTCCAATTGAACATGGAAGGAAACAAAGACTAACAGCAAAATACTTAAATCTTTCACAAACAGATGCATTCAGCAACTTTTTATATATTAGATGAAAAAAAAAATTATAAAGGAAAACCTTTGGAAAAGAACTGTTCAGATACCAGTTGGAATGGAGATCAAGAAAAGGAAACAGGAATGGATTGGCCACACATTGCCAAGATTACCAAGAAACATAGCAAGAAAGTCAATGAGCTGGAATCCACAAGAAACTAGGAACACTGGAAAACCCAGCCAGACCTGATTGTCAAGACAGAAACAAGGGCTGCAGGATGGAAGTTGGCTCGGTAGGAGAAGGTAGCACAGAACAGAGTCCATTGACATGGAGGGGTTGCTGTTCTTTGCTCCATGAGGTGTTGCAAGGTTTAAGTCAGATAAAGACAAAGGTTTCTTTACCTAGAAAAGTGTCTGTGTGTTACAGTATCCTTAAAGGTTTATTTACCTAGAAAAGTGTCTGTGTGTTACAGTATCCTTAAAGGTTTCTTTACCTAGAACAGTGTATATGTGTTACAGTTTCCTTAAAGGTTTCTTTACCTAGAAAGTGTATGTGTGTTACAGTATCCTTAAAGGTTTCTTTACCTAGAACAGTGTATGTGTGTTACAGTATCCTTAAAGGTTTCTTTACCTAGAAAAGTGTCTGTGTGTTACAGTATCCTTAAAGGTTTCTTTACCTAGAAAAGTGTCTGTGTGTTACAGTATCCTTAAAGGTTTCTTTACCTAGAACAGTGTATATGTGTTACAGTTTCCTTAAAGGTTTCTTTACCTAGAAAGTGTATGTGTGTTACAGTATCCTTAAAGGTTTCTTTACCTAGAACAGTGTATGTGTGTTACAGTATCCTTAAAGGTTTCTTTACCTAGAAAAGTGTCTGTGTGTTACAGTATCCTTAAGGTTTCTTTACCTAGAAAAGTGTCTGTGTGTTACAGTATCCTTAAAGGTTTCTTTACCTAGAAAAGTGTCTGTGTGTTACAGTATCCTTAAAGGTTTCTTTACCTAGAAAAGTGTATGTGTGTTACAGTATCCTTAAAGGTTTCTTTACCTAGAAAAGTGTCTGTGTGTTACAGTATCCTTGGTTATTGGTTATTGGTTATGGAAGGCCTCGGCATCACAGCAAACGAATTAAAATCCATAATTGCTCAACCGCCCGTGCCAGTGGAATCATCCGAATTACCAACTCCCAAACAAAGAAAGGTAACTGTAGTCCCCATCGTAGCAGTCTCAGCACACGCCAAAAGACATAAGGCGAAACCGCGCAGAAAGTGAACACAGCCAACTGTTCCCTGTCATACGATATCATCATTCATCGTAAACAAGCGGGATATCGAAGCAGGATCAAAACGGATGAGACACACAGCTCACGGTGTGCACAGAGCACTTAACTCAGTAGCTCCTGCAACAAGCCGGACTTGGAATATGAGGAAACTGCAAGAAGGAACACTTTTCAGACATAGCCTTCAATGGTTCCTGCCGCCTATCCACCATATACCATGGGAGTTCACGTCCTCCCGAAAATGATGATCGTCATAGCACTTGATGATTTTAGGCCGTCATTGATGACTCCTATTCCAAACATATAGACACACAGTGGTGGTAATTTGTCATTTCCAATCCAACAGAAGCCACATGACCTGTAGTTAGTAAAACCACAGAGAGAATATGATTTTGTGACCTTCACTGATTCACTCTTAGATGTGAATGTGTAGTTTACACAAGAGGAGAAGTTTTCAACTACAGTGATTCCATTTAAGGCAATTATGGGATAGCAAGGCAAGTCTCCTTTATAGCAGCAGAACTTGATGTTCTCCGCTCCCTTCTATAGCTGCTGCCACACGATTCTGATGTCTCATTAACTTGGACATCATTCAAGAACAATGTCAGATTAACATTCCATAGATATGGCTCTGCTGATGAAGTGCTTGGTGCAACAGTTGTATCAATCATACTGGAGGCTCCTGGTCTGTGGTCATTAATATCACAGACGGCACATGGTGTTGTTATATTCAGTATTTCTTTCTGGGGTGTAAATATGTGGCACACACATGGAGAGTGGTTTGTGGTCACAGTAATCCCATTAAAGGCAATTCTAGGGTAGCATGGCATAGCTGTTTCAGAACAGCACAATCCTGTGATGTTTTCTGTGTTCGCTATAAAGCTGCTGCTGCTACACAATCCTGACCAATTATAGGTGTGGACATTATTCACTTGCAATGACAAAACTGCTATGTTTACATCATAAACCTCTGGAAGCGAATCATTTATGGGACTAATAGTACAATTTATTCTTCCATCGGGGATATCTGCATTGAGTCCCCAAAAAAAGGTCTTTGGTTAAAAAGCACATATGCGTTTGAGTTAAACACACAATGAGCCCACTTCATAGATTCAAAATGATCCTTGCCAATGCCATCCGTTTGCACAAGTTAGGTCCTTAGCTACCAACGTCTAAAATGTCTGAAACGAAGCCATCCAATTAACGACTTTATCTACAGCGAAGGTTAACGAACTGTGAACAAACATTTATGTTCAAACCCTTGAAAACATTTTCAAAAATCTGCCAACTCGCAGCAATAACATTTATCGTGTTGTTCAATGTAAACATTGCTTGGTCCATAGCTCGAATATAAATAAGCTGCCATTTTGGTGCGTCCCATGACGTCATCTCCCACACAGTATCCTTAAAGGTTTCTTTACCTAGAAAAGTGTCTGTGTGTTACAGTATCCTTCCTTAAAGGTTTCTTTACATAGAAAAGTGTCTGTGTGTTATAGTTTCCTTAAAAGTTTCTTCACCTAGAAATGTGTCTGTGTTTTACAGTAACCTTAAATATTTCTGATGTCTGCTGTTACTGTTCCAAGTTTGATCTTTTCCCCAACAATCTGTCGTTTTTTTTTTCGTAGACATCCCATCGATCTGTTGTTGTTGTTGTTGTTTTTATAGAGAGTTTATTTATTGCTGTACAGATCGTGTTAAGTTGATTTTGTATTTTTACATAACAATATCATTTAATTTGCAATTTTTATACATATTCTAATTCTCGGTTATTTTTCTTGTTACTTTACTATTTCTCTTGTGCTGACACACTCATCAAATGTCTGAAACAATTCATTTCAGTGATTGTGCTCTTTTCTGTGGCTCTAGAATTGTGTGGTCAACTTTAACGAGACATTACAACTCTGAGGAAAAAATATTGTTCTGAGATTAGCTCATTTTGCTTTTCTTTGTGATTTCTCTGCTGACCAGTAATGGTGTCATTTGACACAAACATTATATATCGCTAGTAAAATGTCAGGTATCTCTCGATCGACCATGCTACGAAGCTTGTGCTTAATTTTTCTACGTCATCAGAACAGTGACTGAAGTCATAATAGACTAAAGTACAATCATGATAGCTCTCTAAATACGACAACTCTCTAAGTTACTCACAAAGCTCTCTAAATGCAACAACTCTCTAAGTTACTCACAAAGCTCTCTAAATGCAACAACTCTCTAAGTTACTCACATAGCTCTCTAAATGCAACAACTCTCTAAGTTACTCACAAAGCTCTCTAAATGCAACAACTCTCTAAGTTACTCACAAAGCTCTCTAAATGCAACAACTCTCTAAGTTACTCACATATCTCTCTAAATGTAACAACTCTCTAAGTTACTCACATAGCTCTCTAAATGCAACAACTCTCTAAGTTACTCACAAAGCTCTCTAAATGCAACAACTCTCTAAGTTACTCACATATCTCTCTAAATGTAACAACTGAACGAAGAATAAAATTATGAAGTAACATTATCTACATTCTACAGGTAAAACACGTGGTTACAACCAAACGAGTCTCCATCATTATCATATGCAGCTTTGTCGTCCTCATATCCAGTACTGTCCCTGTATTTATCGTCAACAGATTCGAGCAGAAATTCTTTCCTATAAAAAACAAAACCATGATCGGTTTGGTGTATACACAAGATCGGGAAGCGGTTGAAAAAATCTCGTTCGCAATCAACAACACAGGCGTTCCATTTTGTTCCTTTCTGTGTATTATTATTTGCACAACTATTCTGGTAATTAAACTGAAAAGCAAAACAAAGTGGAGAATGCAGTCCGTGGCATCTAAACAAGCCGACAGTGTTTCTAATCGCAACAAAAAAGTAGCTAAAATGGTAGTCATGATTTCCACTTTATTTATTATTTGTTTTGTACCGATAAGTGTTATATTTATAGCAATGATGATTGAGCCTGAGTTTTCTATTGGTGGAAAGTACAGACATTTGCTAATTCTGATTGGAGGATTTGGTACAGTGTTGGAATCGCTGAATTCATCTATTAATATTTTCATTTATTACCAAATGAGTAGTAAGTACAGACAAACGTTACATGAAATGTTTTGTATTAGTGGCAAATAACAGAAGTTATCGCACATATTTGTTGGTCTCTAAAATAACATTATTGTACTTTAATACAATTCCATTAATCGTTTCGTAAAAACTGTATTGTGTAACAGAGAGGAGAGTCGGATTAAGAATCTTATATGTCCTAAAGACAAAAGAATTGGCTGCTCCCCTACCCTATACCTGTGCTAGTGTGTGTGTGTGTGCGTGTGCGTGCGCGTGCGCGTGCGCGTGCGTGTGCGTGTGCGCGTGCGCGTGTGTGTGTGATATATTCAAAATATAAACAAAAGTAAATCATAAAATACAATCAAAATTTAACAAAACTTACGGTAACGCAGAGAATAATGTTTATTTTTATAACGTATATAAAGTATAGGGAAGCCGCGATAGCTCAGTGGTTAGTGAACTGATTACAAAGGACAAGAGGTAGGGTTCGATCCCAACCGACGACTTCCAGGTTCACCCAGCCATTAATGGGTACCGGATTTTTTTTCTGGGAAAGTAAAGCAGCATGGGCGTAATACCGACCACATTACCCCAAAAATCATGTGCCGAAGGTGTGTAAAATTAATGATCACTAACACTATATTCCCTAAACGCCACTTGGCGTGACGGGGGTACTTTACTACTTTTTATAAAGTATACTTCCACTTTATTTATATTTGACAAGTTTTCTCCTACTTTTTATAAAAAAAATTGCAATGTCTTTGATGAGATCCTCAAAAAATAATCTTTCCCGAGTTGCAAATAATTGTTTGATGTCGCCGACGACCGAGAAATTCTTCTTGGTCAAATGAGGAGAAAAAATGAAAACTTTGTTTAAATTTGGCGAATTTTTTTCGTTTTATAGAATTGTATCTCACAAAGAGAAGAGTAATGAAAAAGTTCTAAAAGAGATCAAAGCAAAAAGAGAACTAATTTCCAATATTAGGAAGAGACAATCATCATTTTTTGGCCATGTAATGAGTAGAGAACAACTGGAATATATTGTAACAACTGGAAAAATTGAGGGGCGAAGAGATAGAGGGAAGCAAAGAGAAAAGATAACAGACAGCTTAAGAGAATGGCTTGGCAGAAGGTCAAGAACAGAAATGATAAATAGCTGCCGAGATCGAAAATTGTGGAGAGACATGATCACCTACGCCAGTAGGAACGGTACTTGATGATGATGATCTCACAAAATGGGGAGAATCCTACATCGATACAAACAAACAGCAGAGATAGACTCAAGATGCATCAATGCTTGTCAAATCATTGGACAGTTATCACCTCTATTGTCCAACAAGGAAATAACTCTAGAGGCTAAACGGGCACTATACAATACATTCTTCATCCCAACGTTGTGCTACCAATGCCAGACCTGGACCCTAGATGCAATAACAATAAGAAAAATAACATCTACAGAAATGAAATGTGTCAGACGAATGACAGGAAACAGTCTGAAAGATAAGATCAGAAATGAAGAACTGAGAAAAAAGCTAGGAATAGCCCCCGCCATAGAATATATAAAGAAATAACAGATAAAATAGTTTGGCCACATGACACGGCAGAAAGATCAAAACACAACACAATAAGCCTTCAATAAACGTTGCGAGAATACTAGACCCAAGGTTCAATCACGAAAAATATGGATCGACGGTTACTAGAAACACTAGGAAAAATAACATCAGAGGAGGCGAACAGAAAAGCAAAAGATCGCAAATTATACCTCACCTCGACGCCTAAAGGCAAATGAGGGAAGGAAAGTAGAAGAAAACAGAAACAAAGTGAGCACTATTGGGTCACCGAAGTAGTAATTAGAACGCTACAGAGAGAGGGGTAATGTTTGAACACCGCAAGTTATCAATTGTGTAAGAATTGATGTTTTGATACGGTAATTTTACAACGGTATCGTAATCTAGGGTTAATTAATCCACTCATGATGGAGCAACTGCTTACACTTTATTGAGGCTATCGTACAGGAAATGTACAGCCTACACTATCGTCAAATAGTCTATCCAGTGGCGTTTGCATAAAGGTGGCCTGGATGGCATTTGTCCGGTTTGCACAACCCCCACCCCCTTTTTTTCACCCCCCCCCCTCCCTTCTCTGAAAAAATAGTAGAAATAACAAATATATAAATTTGCACGTATTCAACACTTGTCTTCAAATGTATTTTAATTTCCTATCTAAAGTCTTAGTTGATTTCCAACTTTAACATTTGGTATTGCAGTGACTTAATCTAATTTCCGGCTGAAAATGGATCAGAAACACACACAAATATGCTAGACCGTTTTTTACCAGTTCCGTATGTACAGTATCTTAATGTTCTTCTTCTACCTTTTTAGCTCCCAGTGGAGCATAGGTCTTCAACAAACACTTTCCAAGTCGTTCTGTTTTCTGCCATTCTTTTAAGGTCATTCCATGTCTTCCCCATCATCTTCATCTCTGACTTCTATCTGTCTTCTCCAAGAATTCCTTAGTTTTCCTCTTTGTCTTTTCCCCTGTGGATTCCAAAAAAGGGCATGTTGTGTAATACTCTCAGTTGGCTTCCGTAGTGTGTGTCCTATCCAGCGCCATCGTCTTCGCTGTATCTCTTTATCCACTGGTATTTGACTGGTACATTTTTGTGAAAAAAACTTCACAAGCATGGACAAGTCAAAGAAGCAAAAAAAAGTAAATCCGCCATCCAGGAATGATAAGGGCTCTCTGTCTAAATGACGTTTGACGCATCTTAATGTTGCTAGCGAATAAAAAATTACATTAAACGTTTTCGCATTTTTGGTCGGAACGGTCCTGAACGCGGTCTAGCAACAAATTTTGGGCTGTACCGATCCTGTCATATATATTTTATGAGTAACTGAAAAATCTAACTGGCATCCGTTTACATTCTCGTGTTGTGGGCCATGACAACAATAATCCTACTAATGAAAGTGCAATAGCTGGTATAATAAAGTGCAGTAGCTGGTATAATAAAATAAACTAGCTGGTATAATAAAATAAACTAGCTGGTATAATAAAATAAACTAGCTGATATAATAAAAATACACCAGCTGGTATAATAAAGTGCAGTAGCTGGTATAATAAAGTGCAGTAGCTGTTATAATAAAATACACTAGCTGGTATAATAAAGTGCAGTAGATGGTATAATTAAGTGCAGTAGCTGGTATAATAAAATAAACTAGCTGGTATAATAAAGTGCAGTAGCTGGTATAATAAAATACACTAGCTGGTATAATAAAGTGAAGTAGCTGGTATAATAAAGTGCAGTAGCTGGTATAATAAAGTGCAGTAGCTGTTATAATAAAATACACTACCTGGTATAATAAAGTACAGTAGTTGGTATAATAAAATACACTAGCAGATATAATAAAGTTCACAAAATGTTAAAATAAAGTACACTAGCTGGTATAATAAAGTTCACTAAATGTTAAAATAAAGAACACTAGCCTGGAATAAAGTTCACTAACTGGTAAAAAAAAAAGTGCACTAGCTGGTATAATAAAATACACTAATTGGTACAATAAAGTATGCTAGCTGGTATAAAATAAAGTACACTAGCTGGTATAATAAAGTTCAATAAATGTTAAAATAAAGTACACTAGCTGGTATAATAAAGTTCACTAAATGTTAAAATAAAGTACACTAGCCTGGAATAACGTTCACTAACTGGTAAAAAAAAAAGTGCACTAGCTGGTATAATAAAATACACTAATTGGTACAATAAAGTATACTAGCTGGTATAAAATAAAGTACACTAGCTGGTATAATAAAGTTCACTAAATGTTAAAATAAAGTACACTAGCTGGTTTAATAAAGTTCAATAAATGTTAAAATAAAGTACACTAGCTGGTATAATAAAGTTCACTAAATGTTAAAATAAAGTACACTAGCTGGTATAATAAAGTTCACTAAATGTTAAAATAAAGTACACTAGCTGGTATAATAAATTTCACTAAATGTTAAAATAAAGTACACTAGCTGGAATAAAGCTCACTAACTGGAAAAAAAAAGTGCACTAGCTGGTATAATAAAATACAGTAATTGGTACAATAAAGTACACTAGCTGGTATAAAATAAGTACACTAGCTGGTATAAAATAAAGTACACTAGCTGGTATAAAATAAGCACACTAGCTGGTATAAAATAAAGTACACTAGCTGGTATAAAATAAAGTACATTATCTATCTATCTATTGGCCTTTCATCATGTACAGTAGACAAACAAATGAAAAGACGATTAGAGGCCACAGAGATAGGATTTCTCAGAAGAATGTTGAAAGTTCCCTGGACAGATAAAAAGACCACTGAGGAAGTTCTCAAAGAGGCCAACACAAAAAGGGAGCTCTTAAAAAACATCATAAAGAAGCAATCAACATTTTTCGGGCACATCATGAGAAGAGGAAAGTTGAAATACTTGGTTACAACTGGTAAAATAAAAGGAAAGAGAGATCGCGGACGACAAATAGAGAAAATACTGGATAGCTTGGAGTCATGGCATGGAAAACAGTCAACAACAGAACTGATAAGATGCACTGTGGATAGAAGATTGTGGAGGGACATGATCGCCTACGCCAACCGGCAGGGTACATGATGATGGTGATGATGATTGGCCTTTCAGTATATAGCCGACCCATAGGGCATAAACCAAGATACTCTTTCTCTTGTCTAAATTTTTATTCTAGCAGTTTTCAATCCTTCTAAAGATATTTTATCAAATCTCGCCATCTGTCTCTGTTCTGTGCACGCAACTCTATTTCATTGAGGGAGCGATTCCTGCTGCTTTTTGCCTCTCTGATCAATGTTCTTCTCAGCGTCTCATTGGGTCGGCCTCTTTTCCTCTTACCTGTTGTTTTCCACATGATGGCTTGCTTTGCTATTCGCCTATTATCTCTTCTCATCACATGTCCAACTTATGTCCATTGACTTTTCTTGATTACTGAAGATATTAGTGGGTGAATGGCGATTTATCTAATTTCTTTGTTTGTTTTGAATTCGTTCCACGCTATACCAAGTATTTTCCTTATACATTTATTTTCTAATGCGTTCAACTTTATTTATTTGTCTCTTGTTGTTTTCCAGCTCCCACATGCGTACGTAAGGGTTCATAGTACATTTGATTTGAATAGTCTAAGTTTGTGTTTGTGCTGATGAGTTTTGATTTCCACAACTTTTCACGGCTTCTGAAAGACATTGCTGCTCTAGCTATTCTGATTCTAAATTCTTTGCTTGTATCCCCTTCTCGATCAATGTGATTTCCAAGATAGATAAAGTTTTCGATTTCTTCCACTGGTTTGTTTTCCATGTATATTTTGTCGGCTGTTGGAATTAAGCTTTTCATGACTTTAGTCTTTGTATGATTGATCTTAAGCCCAATTTTGCTGGCTATTGATGATAGTTCATTTATGTTTTGGTTATATGTTGGCTTACTCAGTATGTTGTTGGTATCTCCCATCTCCTGGTTCTAGAGGTCTACTTATTTCAAATAATTATTCGCCCTTCTGGTAACATAGTAACAACTCATAAAAGATGATGATGATACTATTATGCAGCTGCTTGCTTGCTTGCGTTGACCCGATAACTAGAGAAGTGCGCCTCTTCATCATCCGCCCCTTAAAATGACGTTAACTCTTCCAGTAAGGAAAAAATTTTTATCAATTTAGCGGTAAAGATTTCAGAGACAAAATTGTTCATGTTTTTAAATATTAATCCACATGTTTATTTGTATTTAACACTTGACATATTATATATTAATATTTAAATAATTAAAAATAGGAATTAGATTTCTCCAATACCAAGATGATACAAGACATATAAAAAAGAATATGGTTTGAGAGCAATTTACAATAATCAAATTGAGTTACGCACTGTGCGGCAAAATGTACGGAAAGAGTTAAGTAGGCGTGTCTGTGTTGTGTTATTGTTTACAATATAACTGATGTTTGCGCCTTTCGGCCCAACGCATCCGACTTCAGCACGACATTTTTGAATACCAAGTTGTCGGTCCTCTTCGATCCCTACTCGTTTGGCCAGACTAGACAGGCTCTTCTGCTACTGGAGGCACCACGGAGAGGTGGAGCAGGGTCTGGATGATTCTGGTTCACCGATCCTGGCGCAAGCCATCAGCTGTGGGTCACTGACAACTTCCAGCTCTGCTGAAGTCATGTCCCTTTGCCTCCTGATAGTATTATAAATATTGTTTAAAGTCATTTATTATTTATCAATAGAAATAGTGTATATAAACTGTATATTTTATGCTATCATGATATAATGATGAGTGATGCTCGATTGAAGTAAATCTATTATTCTAAAAAATGTTTAAAAATTTAAAAAGCCATCATCACTAAGTGCCGTTCCGCAGGTACATATCCATGGAGCGCCATTTCACTCTGTCTCTTGCTTTGATAGTGCAGGTTGTCATAGGCTGACTTGTCTATCTTTTAATGTTACTCATTCATGTTAGTCTTGATCTGCCTCTTTTACTTTGTATTTTCCCTTCCAAAATTACTTTTTTATTTGATCTAAATCCAAGACTTAGGATGCTGTTTCTTTCAACATGCCCCAGAAATCTAATTTGTCTTGTTTGAATTGTGTTTAGTAGTTCTCTGTTCATATTTAATTGTTTTAAGACTTCATTGTTTGTTTTCTTTTCTTTCCATCCAATTCTACCTATTCTTCTATATATCCACATTTCAAAGGCTTCAATTTTCTGTTCTATTTTCTTGTCTAATTACCATGTTTCTGCACCATACAGGAATGTTGAGAGGATATAACATTTTCGTATTCTCAGTTTTAGCCATGATTATTTGTTTTGAAGATAGTATATTTTTTCATGCATTAAAATTACTTTTTTTCACCCCATTCCTATTCTTTTGCTTATTTAAGTTTTATATTTTCCATCACTGGATGTAGTGTGACTTAAAAACATACACATTTTAATAATTTAGGGTGACCATTTTTTTCCCCATTGTTTTAGAGGACATTTGTCATATTTTTTACATTTCATAGGATTTTTTTGCTTATTTTTGAGACTGTCCACAAAATCGGGGACGAACGATATATATATATATATATATATATATATATATATATATATATATATATATATACAAAAAGGGCATGGAACAACACGAAACTAACTCAAAAGACTAAACTCTTAATATATCAAACTTGTGTGCTTAGCACACTACTATATGGATCCGAAACCTGGACAACATACTCAAACCAGGAAAAAAGACTAAATGTCTTCCACATGCGATGTCTCCGCAAAATAATGCACATCAAATGGCAGGACAAAATAACCAACTTAACTGTCCTGCAACGTGCTAAGACCCTAACAATCATGTCGACGCTCAGAAGTCGAAGGCTAAGATGGCTGGGGCATGTCCAACGGATGGAAGAAAAACGCATTACTAGGCAAATACTATATGGCGAGCTAAAACACGGAAAACGACAAATCGGCAGACCTAAACTACGATATAGAGATATCTGCAAATCATCTCTGAAAGACTTCTCCATCTGTGAAAACGACTGGCAACATCTGGCAAGTGATCGCACATCATGGAGAGCACGTATAAGGAACGGTATAACAACATTTGAGACTGTTCTAAGACAGGACTTAGAAGAGAAGAGACTCATGAAAAAGGATGGTAAACCCTGTGGATCAGCGAGCCTGACCTGTTCATTATGTGACCGCGTGTGTTTGTCAAACATTGGTAGAATTAGCCACGAGAGAAGCTGTTCGGCAAAAACAATACCTCAAAAAAATACGCAATAGCCTCCACTAGACCGTCTGACAAGACGAAAAGGGCCATATATATATATATATATATATATATATATATATATATATATATATATATCTGTGTGTGTGTGTGTGCGTGCGTGCGTGCGTGTGTGTGTGTGTGTACATATATATATTTATTTATATATATATATTTTTATGATATGTGTGGGTGGGTGTGTGACTGTGTGTGCGCAAGATATTTTGTAGATGCAAAAAAAAAGATAACCTTAAATTTCATAATAACTGTTTATTTGCTTTTTGATTTTATTTTTGTTAATATTCACGGTACTTATGCGATACACGCACTTAATGAAATTACAATAGCTAGTTTTGTTTCTCAATAACAACAAAAAAAAGTTTAAAATTAAAAAAATTTAACAACATATAGATATCATTTGCTATATTATAGTAATATTTACAGTACCTTATTTCTACTGAAGAGGTTGTTGCCTCGGCGTGGTACTTGTTTTTTTAGTGAATCTTTCACAAGATCTCATGATTTGAAGCAAGTTTTTTTTCATTGAAGCTTTCACACGATAAATTAATGTTAGTTTTTACTGTTAACATGTCTTACGCCGTGCTCACATTAATCCGTGATTTCTCTTCGGACCAGACGTAGTTCATTTGAGAAAAATAGTCTTTCCACGGATGCATTGCTGCCAGGTAAGCACATAAAAAGTTCAAGAATTCTCTTCACATTAGCATGTGGTATATTATTTTCTTTCAAGTACCTGAATACTTCATTCCATTTTCTACATGGGGGCTTGTTACTGAACCACTCGCATTCTATTTGCAACAGATGGCCTCGCAAATAAGTAAATTCATCAAAGAGCTCATCACGATTGACGTTTACAACTTCATGATACTTTGAAGATATCTGTTCTACTGCATTATCAAAATGTTTCCTTTCAGGCACATTATCCAAGAGAAGGCAGCTCAGTTGTGACAAGTCCTCACTGTGCTTGTTCCAAGACTGCAAGTAATGTACAGCAGTATTATAGAATTCTTTACTTATTTGGAAATACCTTTCCAATTGGATGTCACCACTTTCTACTAAATCAATTAGAAAACTCTTTGCCATGTGTGGGATGAAATTTTCATCGCGTCGAGTTTGTAATTTTATAATAAGATTGTTCACAGCTAGTGCTGATTCTGTTGTACGCTTGTCGTCGCCTTCAATCGCCTTAATTGTTTCATGGAAGAGTGATGCGTGAGAATGAGAAAAGCTGAGCCAAAGCTCTGATTCACTGTTTTCAAATAATTGTTTCAATATTATAGGACAGTGTGTTTCTGACAAGAAGAAAGATCTCAGTGATTGATACAGTTTCAATATTCTTTCCAAGGCTGGAAGCAATGGTAATTTTGGGCTACAGTGCGAACAGACGTGTTCTGATGGCTGTGACATCATATGTGACACAGAAAGAGCAGACTGTACGCGCAAAGCAAGGACTGCACTCTCAAATGTCCTGACCACTGTTTCAACGACACCCGTGAACAGTCAACCGGGATCTGTTCATGCAAGGGAACGTTCTACGGGTCAGACTGCACTCTCAAATCTCCGTACAACTGTTTGGACGATATCTGTTAACAGTTCATGGGGGCCGGCGTCTCGTATGTCGATGATTCCCACGTTAAGAAGAGTCTGCTGACTACAACAAACCCAAGCATATGGATACCTTAATGTGTACTGGATATTTTCTTTCTGTGCTGGACATGGTTCATTTCTTGGTGTGTTTCATTGCTAGCCAAGGCTGATATCTTGGCTTGTGTGTGTGTGTGTGTGTGCTGGTCATGGCTCATATCTTGGTGTGTGTCATGTTAGTCATATCTCATATCTTGGAGTGTCCGTGTTAATCATGTCTCCTATCTTTAAGTGTTTATGTGTTTAGTCATATCTCATATCTTAGTGTGTATCTGTGTTAGTCATGTGTCATATCTTTGTGTTTGGGCAAGTGATATCTCATATCTCTGTGTGTATGTTTATGTTAGTCATATCTCATATCTTTGTGTGTGCATGTCTGTGTATGTCACATCTCATATCCTTGTGTTTGCACGGCTATGATAGTCACATCTCATATCATTGTGTGTGCCTATCTATGTTGGTCATATCTCATATCTTTGTGTGCATGTCCATGTTAGACATGTGTAATTTCTTTGTGGGTGCATGTCTATGTCAGTCATATCTCATATCTTTATGTGCATGTTTATGTTAGTCATGTGTCATATATCTTGATGTATGTCAGTGTTAGTCATGCCTCGTATCGCTATGTGCATATATGTGTTAGTCACATCTCATATCTTTGTGTGTGCATGTCTGTGTTAGTCACCTCTAGTGACTTGGGCAGATGGTGCTCGTAAACCTGGGAGGGCCGACCATCTAAGGGCAGAATCCCCCTACAGAAAAGATCACCTGCTGCCTTGCAGGAAGATTGGGGACAATCAAAGGCTAGGGAAAGCAAACCTGAATAAAATGCTGGCTGAAATCGGATGCACTGGGCTACTGGCGCAGAACACAGTGCAACGTTTTTAACGGGTGTTCAATCAGAGTGGATCTGGCAGATTCTAATTGTGATGTTCTGTTTGTAACACACCTAACCTGACAGATGAGTTCACGTGAGGAGCTGGAATCCTACTCTGATTGGGTCCTGATCGCAGAGAGAGAGAGAGAGAGAGAGAGAGAGATATTCGAATAACCTAATAATTGCTTAAACTCCTGTCCAGCAAATTCACAGAAGTCTTTTAGGTGTTCTACATGAACCGCGTAAATGTGAAAGTATCCAAATATTTTTGTTACAATCACTTCCATATCCATAGGCATGGAATCAAACGCTGTTTTTTCACAATTGTGAATTATGTGTGCGTTGCAACCAAGACCCATTATGTGTCTGTTTAACTTGGACTTTATTTTAGTTATGGCATTATCTTTCCCTTTCCTCAACAAGCCTCCAAAGTTTGTATTTGTATTGTCTGCTGAGAGTCCAACAATCTTTTTGTTTAAGTCAAAATTATCAATTGCTTTCAACAATTGTTCTGATATTATGTCGGACGTTTCTCCTGTGATATCTATGAAAGCAATCAGTTTGGTCTTTACTGGAGTTTCCAGCTCATACGCCTGAAAATAGCGAACTAAACTAGGAAGTAGCTTAACATGTTTATGATTAGATGTATCACAAGACAATGTTACAAAGCTGACATATTTGAGGTCATTTTTTAGTTCATCAATAGCCCAAGGAGCAAAAACATTGGTAATTATGGATTCACACTTTGTTCTTGCACAGGAAAATTGTTTCGTTGAAAATTTCTTTTGTAGAATTGTTGTACAATCCATACTGCGGAAACTATGATTATGAAGTACAGTATGTTCTGCGAAGGCTCCTTCATGAACAGCTAGAGTGTATTCATCTTTTGAGGGTTCTGTTTTACAAAAATAAGTTGTCATACGCCCAGACTGAGACATACAAAAGCAGCGCATTCTTATGCTTTTTTGCATGTAGATGATAAGTTATTGATGTCCTTCCACCACTTGCTATAGAAAAATGTGAACTGCATATATTACATTTCACTAGCGTTCCATCTTCTAAAATTGCTTGTATAATAAATGCAAATTCAGCTTTCAGCGAATCACTAAAATGACACTTACGTTTTTTGGAAAGCATTGATTTTATGCAACAGATGTCCACTGATCACAAATAGGAAACACGACTGCACTGTACTGTCATTACACTCGGACTGATTTGAAAATTGGCCGGGAAAGATACTTTGGAGGGAGATGTCCGGAAAGGCAGAGGGGGAGGGGGAGGGAGAGAAGAGGGGGGGGGGAGAGTGTGTGTGTCTGCTTTTTTTTTTAAAATTAAACCCATCCCAATAGAAGTCAGTAGCTGGAATAGAAGTGACGTAGCACCGCGCTTCAAGAGTTCAAAGAGCTATCTCCGACACAACGCGTCCAAGTCTTCTCTTGTTATCTTCCTGCTAATGCTGCTCAGTCTGGGATAAAGAAACACAACTCAGTAACGTCCTGAGTCCTAGTGATTATTCTAAAAGAGGTCCGATTCCGTGTATGAACATTTATTTTATTTATTCACTTAAATCGGCGACAAAATCGGGAACAAATTTCTTTCGGGGAAAACTTCTACACTTCGGGGACTCAGTCCCTAACTGTCCCCGAAAATCGGAGACGAATGGTCACCCTATTTTAATTGCACTTTTTAAAAAAATATTTCTTTCATTTATAATAATGAATGGAATTGATCGCCACCTTTAATGCGAGCGACACGTTACAGCTGTTGTAGATAATGAATTTGCAAGTCATCATTCATTATTATTTATGCTGCAGCAAGCAGATCGTAATAGATCCTGATTTTGCAGTTACGTTACAGTTTTTAACACAACCCTTCCACCATTTTGTCCGATACAAATCAACAAGTTTAATTTATTCAGTCGATGTCGCTACATTGCGACATTTTAGTTGCCTGTGAAGAACGTCTTCAAAAGTGCATTTGTTCCAGTCTTAGTCAGTCCAGTTTTATTTATTTGATTCATTTTATCCTCTTGTTACCCGGATTATTTTAACTAAAAAGTCGGTTATTGAATTGGACTTTGGTTATTTTAAATTAAATTAATTTATTGTGAGTTGTCTATCTATCTATGATCTATTGACTTTCGAGCCGTAGCCGACCTATAGGGCGTAGACCAAGATACTATACTCCTCTTATCTAAATTTTTGTTCTAGTAGTTTTCTATTTATTGTCTACAGTAACAATAATATATAAATAATATCTGAATCTGATCATAAAATAAAACTTAACTTGACAAAACATTTGCCAGTTAATATTACTTACTTTAATAACAGGATAACTTAATAAAAAGTCTAGTATGGTATTTACTATTTTATATTATATAAAATAGTAAATACCATACTAGACTTTATTAAGTTATCCTGTTATTAAAGGTACAATTCAAATGTTGCTGTTTTCTCATCTGTTTCAGTGTTTGAAAGGAATAAAAGTATCGTTTTCGCAGCTTGAGAAAGAGAATAAAGAGATGTCATATAAGGTGTATATATACTAATATTTAATATACTTCTCTTCTCCGAAGGGATCCTACAATATTTGTTCATGGAGGACGGTAGATAGTGTTGCTGTAAGTTACACTGTGCAACTGTGGTGCTGGCAGATATGGAAGCATTGCGGCTTTTGCCCTTACAACAACAGAGGAAAGTTGCTGCTATTGTTGGAGCTTGTGTCGCCGACGCTGCAGGTTGGTGATTTTAACATCAGGAATATATTATATTTTCCAGTTTGGGAAATGTATATGTTGGTCACAAGTATACTTGACAAGTAGTTCGGTTGTTGTCTTTTTTGCAAGGAATCCACCATAGTTACGATGAGAATGTTATGATGTAATCATCATCATCAAACACCATGCCTGTAGGCATATAGGTGATCATCATATTGTTTCTCCACAACTCCCGATCTCGACAATTATTTATAATTTTAGTCGTTGACCTTCCGCCAAGCCTCTTTGCTATCTCTCTTAAGCTATCTTCTATGACTATATGACGTAATATTATATATTATTATCATGATAATTTTGAAAAATATTTTTCGATAATTTACGAGTTTAGCATCATAAATTATTTCTGTTTGAAGTAACGTCCCTTTGCATTTTAATAGTCATTCTCTAATCTGTCATTAGAAAACTCCTTGGTTAGGATTAGGAATACACATAACTTAACCCTGAACTTTGCTGAACAAATTTAATAAATTAAATAATATAATATTGAAATTATATATATTATAATACTTAAAGTTGTAATATAGCAGTTAGTAATAGTATTAAAAAAAAGTAAAGTACCTCCGTCACGCCAAGTGGCGTATAGGGAATATGGTGTTAGTGACCATAAATTTTACAGACCTTCGGCACATTATTTTTGGGGTAATGTGGTTGGTATTACGCCCGTACCGCTTTACTTTCCCAGAAAAAAATCTGGTACCCATTAAAGGCTGGGTGAACCAGAAGCCTTCTGTTGGGATCAAACCCTACCTCTTGTTCTGTGTAGTCCAGTTCACTAACCACTGAGCTATCGTGGCTTAGTAATAGTATAAATAAGTAATATATTAAAATAAGGTAATAGTTGCCACTACACTACAGTCTACATTCTCTGAAGTTCTTACTTAAAGTGAGTGACTTTCTTATTTTTTATTCATTGGGTGCCTTACGTATTATCATTATTTCATTACTATATATATATATTTAAAAAAATTATTTTCTGAGTATTTCATATCTTCACATAAATGCCTTTGCCCACAATGTGTACTGTTTTAGTTTCTTGCTTTCCTCCCTTGAAGCTTATATTCATAAGCTTATAGGCTTCACGTGGCCTTTTTGAGATAGATAAGTACTTGCTTTTTGTGTGTGTGTTTGTATTAATATTTGTTGTTTTGTACCTGATGAAGACTTGCTGAAATGTCACAGTTTGTCTCGTCTCTCCTTAGGTTTAGCTGCCTAAGACCATTTTATTTTTACTTAAGTTTGAATATACTATATCCTGGCTTACAATCATCTATCAATCATTATCAATCTCAACACCTTTGTGGAGCAAACATATTGAACAAAAATCTGTCCTTGGTTTTCCAGCTTATAGTCCTACCTTTCTGTCTTGTCTCACATTTATCAGTTTCAAAATCACTTATCCATGTGCTTTTCTTCAAGGTTTTTAGCTGTTTTTATTTTATTACTGAATTACAAGAAATGTTAAACATAGTGGATTTATAGCTCTCATTGCTTTGGCCTCTTTCAAAACATTTTCATTACTCGACTTAAGTGACCATATATTCTCAACATCCTTATGTAAAACCACATTTCTACAGCCTCCAGTGATTTTCTTGTCTGTTGTCCTATTGTCCATGATTCACATCCATATGTTAAGACTGGCCCAACAAAACATTTAAGAACTCTTTTTCTTGTTTCTATTGTCAAAAATAGATTGCACATTATCTTCTTAATTTTTTGGAATATTGTTTTTGCCTGAATCATTCTGCATCTCACCTCTGTTGTACATCTACCATCTAAGGTTAACAATGCTCCAAGATATTTAAATTCATTTACCTACTTTAATATTGTTTCACTTGTCTTTATTGTGCACTGCGGTGATGTTTTTTCTTTGTAGTTACCATTACTTCTGTCTTTTTGCTATTAAGGCTGAGTCCTTTATTTTTGCTTTCCTTCGCCCTAATGTCTAACATTTCTTGTAACTCATTTTCACTCTTAGCGATTCATTTTTTATTAATATTTAATTTAAAATAAAATTAATAATTTTGCCTAAAACAGCTCAGCCTTTACATTGGATCTACAAGGAAGATGTGTTACTAAAACTGACAGAAGGGTTGGAAGAGATTGAGTTCCGAGAACCGTCCGCTAATCCCTTTTACAGAATTGACACAGGAAGAAACACTTGTTATGGTGATCAGGCTTATGTTGTACTCAAGTCACTGGTTGAATCAGGAGGTTGGTTTCATACAAAAAATATGTCACATCCAATTTAAAATATTATACAATTTATTTATTTTTGTTATGTAGTATAAGATTTATTGTCTGTCTGTGTTAAGATATGATCCACTAGAGAATCACTATGCAGAACAAATACTAGGGAAGGCTCTACCATGGGACTAAGAAACATCCAAGAACTTACAGCAGATTGTTAATTGTGAAGGACTATGATTTCTACCCTTTGTGCTGTCTTTGGCCACAGAGGAAAACGAATGAATGAATTAAAGATGAATAAATTAAGATGGAACATATAGCACAAGAATTATTGTCATCTTTATTTAATCGGAATTTCTTTCTACACACAAGTTGTTGTTTTTAGCATCAGAGTTACTGCCATTTGTGTTTGGGTCAGACCTTAAGAGAAATGAAAATTAACAAATACTTTATTGTGAAGTTTGATTTAAAAAAAGCTGTCATATTTTGACTGTATCAAACACCACAATGGGACCAAGATACATGTCAGTCCAGGGCTAAAAGCGGGAAGTGGGTGATAGATGACTACTTAAGTCAGGATCAGTGTAAACATTTGATCAAGATTCTACTCCACTCTCTCCAGTAGATTGAGTTATTTGCAGGTCATCATCATTGCATTTTGAACATGTCCATAGGTGCTCAGATCCCTTCCTCAGCAAGTCCCACAGTGTCCAGCGACTGACGACTCCAGTTCTGTGTTGGTTGATAATTCTTCTTACACTCCCACTAAGTTTCTCATTTCTGGCTGTGCCCATCTTAACTCCCATCTCTTTAATCCAAAGGAGTGATGTGGATTCGTGGTTGTTGAAGTCCTGTGCTCTTCCCACATCTTGAGTTGGCCAGTCCCTCCAGTAGATCTGGGAACGAACTAAACAAGTTTTGTCAAACAAGTACAGGTCAAGAGAGAATGTAGCCCGATACGTGAAAGAGCCATACTGAAGTCTGTTATTGTAACTGAAAAGCCCAAATGTTACAAAACATATTCAGCCACTTAATGTCTTTTAAACCTAGATCACGAAACTTATTTGAATTTGTTTTACAAAGCTGTCATAAAATTTAATTTATCTATCTATCTATTGTCCTTTTGAGCCGAAGACGGCACATAGGACAGAACCACAATCTCAAAAACAGAAACCTTGCTTGCCAAAATGACACATATTGCGGAGATCACCGCTTCTAAAATCTATGGCTTTGTTTCCATAACAATACTTTTTTACAATGACAGCTTGTCAAGCCACCAATCTCCTTAGTCGCCTCTTATGACATGCCAAGAAGGTAACAGAGTTACTATTCTTTACTTCTTTCAAAATGAGTCCCTGGTAACACACAGGAATTAAAATTTAATACCCATATAAAAACCTTATTAACTTTGAGCAAGAGAAAAGGAAACTATACACATGGAAAAGCCCTGGAGATAGGAAGAGGAATCAAATAGATTACATAATGATAAAAGAAAGGTTCCGTAACAGCGTAAAGAAAGCCAAAACCTACCCAGGAGCAGATATTAATTCTGATCACAATCCTGTAATGATTAAAATGAAAATCAAACTAAAGAGAAACAAGCAAAAATCTAATTCATCAACAAATCCACTCGATATAACAGCTTTAAATCAAAAAGATATTAAAGATACCTATACAATACAAGTAAAGAACACATACCAGAAGCTGCTAGAGGAAGGAATTGAACAATACAGAAGAGAAAATCCTGATGAAAAAGTAACAACCAAATGGCAATGCATAAAGAAAAGCATACAAAAAGCCTGCGACACCTTACCCAAAAGAGAAAAGAACAAAAAACAAAAATGGATAACTAACACCATCTTAGAAAAAATGGAAGAAAGGAGACAAGCGAAGAACACTGCCCAATACAATAAAATAGATAATGAAATACGCAAAATATGCAAAAAGGCAAAAGAAGACTGGCTCAGCCAAAAATGTATAGAAATAGAAACTATGGAAAGCAAACAAGACCTAAGAGGAATGCACACAGAAATAAAGAGAATGACTAATAAAAATAAAAAAGCCACAGAAGGTGGATGCATTGCAGACAAAAAAGGAAAAATGCTAACAGACAATAAGGATATCATAGATAGATGGCAGGAATATATAACAGAACTATTTCATGATCAAAGGGACAAGAAACCAGTTATAAAATGTACATCAGGCTATAAAATCTTAAAATCTGAGGTGGAAAAAGCTATAAAAACAATGAAAAGGGGAAAAGCAGCAGGACCTGAAAGCGTACAGATAGAGATGATACAGGCACTTGAAGATTTTGGCATTGAAGTGATTACAGACATATGCAACGACATATACCACACAGGATACATACCAAATGAACTAAAAACATCAACTTTCATTGCATTGCCTAAAAAGAATGGTGCAGTTGAATGCAGTGACTTTAGAACAATAAGCCTAATGAGCCATGTTACAAAAATCTTGCTAAAAGTTATACAAGGAAGGATTCAGAATAAAATCAATACTGAATTAGATGAGCAGCAATTTGGATTTAGGAAAAATAGCGGGACAAAAGAAGCCATATTCTGCATGAGAACATTAATCAAAAAATACACAGAAGTAAACAAACCAATATATGCATGCTTCATAGACTACACCAAAGCTTTTGCTAGAGTACACCACAAACAACTTATAGAATGCCTAGAAGAGATACATCTAGATGACATGGATATACGACTAATATGCAATCTATACTGGGAGCAAACAGCAATAATAAAATATAACAAAGAGTTCTCTACACCCATTGATATAAAAAGAGGAGTAAGACAAGGATGCATCCTATCACCAAGCTTGTTCAATCTATACACTGAGCAAATCTTTAAAAACATCATAGAGATGCCAGGCCTACAAATTAATGGAAAGATAATCAATAACCTAAGATATGCTGACGATACTGTACTATTAGCAGAAAATCCTAAAGACCTACAACAATTACTTAATGAAATAAACACGACAAGCAAAAAATATGGACTAGATATGAACATCAAAAAGACTAAAACTATGATCATAAACAAAGAAAATACTGAAAACCCACAAGTGGATATCAAAATTGAAGGAATAGACCTTGAGACAGTTCAAAACTACAACTACCTTGGACAAACTATAACCAGTGATGGAAAATGTACAACTGAAATAAACAAAAGAATAGGAATGGCAAAAAAGTAATTTTAATGTTATGAAGGACATACTAACATCAAAACAAATAACACCAAAGCTAAAACTAAGAATAGCAAAATGTTACATCTTCTCAATATTCCTATATGGTGCTGAAACATGGACATTAGACAAGAAAACAGAACAGAGAATTGAAGCCTTCGAAATGTGGATTTATAGAAGATTAGGTAGAATTGGATGGAAGGAAAAGAAAACAAACGATGAAGTCTTAAAACAACTAAAAATGAAAAGAGAACTTCTGAACACAATTAGAACAAGACAAATGCGATTCTTGGGCCATGTTAAAAGACACAACAGCCTACTGAAAGTAATCCTGGAGGGGAAAATACAAGGTAAAAGAGGCAGAAGCAGACCAAGATTAACATGGACGAGTAACATCAAAAGATGGACAAATCAACCGATGACAACCTGCACCATCAAAGCAAGAGATAGAGCAGAATGGCGCTCCATGGTAGCCAACCTTCGTTGCGGAGACGGCACTCAATGATGATGATTAACTTTGAGAAAAAAATTGTTTCTTACATTCTGTTACAAATATGTTGAAGAATGACATTTATAAATAAATATAGCCTAAAAATAATTCAAAGGAGCACAGTCAGTACAAAGGGGGACATTATGCCACTGACAAAGAGCTTTATTACAAACAACACAAAAGTTTGTTGTACTTTTTCTGGATTTTGTGGGGCACAGGTAACAACTTGTTCATGAAGGATTAGCCTGAGGTTGAACTGTCAACTTTGGGTTTAATTTTTAGAATGTCTCAATATTTTACTTAACGAAACTGAAAAGCCCAATCTCATGAAATGATAATATTTTTAATGATGAACCAGCAGTATTTTGAAAACAGAAACATGTGGTGTCAATGAAGCTTCCTTAAAAACATGTTGCCTTCATTTAGGAAGGTATGCGGCAGGAAAAGGCGACCGTGTGTGCAAACGAAAAATTTTTTAATTGTATTTTTTATGAATGATTGTAATGTATGGTTAAGGGTTGGTTAATGTGAAAGGAAATAATCACATTGAACACAGAAAGGTGAACAAGAAACACCATAATGACATTGAGAGGAAGAGAAGTAATCAAAGTGAACAAGAAATGCCATTATGGCATTGAAAGAAAAAAGAAATCTCAGTGAACACAGAAAGGTTAACAAGAAACACCATAATGGCATTGGATGAACAATAATGGAGAATATAGTTCCTGGAAAGGAAGAAGGGATTTGGAGATGGGGATAAGTGACAATGGGGTCAAGATATTATCATCATCATCATCCCATAACTCTTGGGGACGTTGGGGCATCAGTGACAGGCTTTGTCAACCTTCTTTGTTTCTCTATATTTTCAGTCATTCTTTGAGATTCTGAAAACTAAAGACCTGTCTATTCTTTGATGTTATCTTTCCATCTCTTTCTCTGCTTACCTCTCTTTCTTGATCCTTTCACAGTTTTTTGCAGAATAATCTTCACTAGGTCAGACAATCAAGATTGGCCATACCATTTCATTTTGCACTTCTTCACAATAATCAAAAGGTCATCTCCATATAGGGAGCCACGATAGCTCAGTGGTTAGTGAACTGGACTACTAAGGACAAGAGGTAGGGTTCGATCCCAACCGACGGCTTCCGGGTTCACCCAGCTTTTAATGTGTACCTGATTTTTTTTTCAGGGAAAGTGAAGCGGCACGGGCGTAATACCGACCACATTACCCCAAAAATCATGTGCCAAAGGTTTGTAAAATATATGGTCACTAACACCATATTCCCTATACGCCACTTGGCGTGACGGGGAGTACTTTACATTTTTTTTTAACTTCATCTCCATATCTTGTATTTTCTTCTGTACTGAGATATCAGTGACTTCCATAACAGTCTACACTCACTGGGGTAGACAACAATGCTATACAGTGAGAAACAATTAGACTTGCAGTAAAAGGTGCAACATCCTCTCGTTACAAGTTTGTTGGTTGGAGAATTCAGAATATAGTTTAACACAATAGTTTTCATCTGGCGATGGATAGTTCTTTTTCATGAAATCTTATTTTTTCACCCACCTTCAAATTTTATAACAATTAAGTACAAAGGTAGTCTGAATTTTGCACAAATGGTTTTTTGTTTTATAATTTTAAGAAAATATCAAACCGTGTACTCTAATCATTAGATTTTACTGTAAATTATGTTGATTTTCTAACAATGCAAGCCAAAGGCTTATCCATATTACATTGAATAGTAATATAACCGATCCCTTTTAGATTCCTTGCAAAAGTGCATGTATAATAACACAGTTACCTTTAGCATAGTGATGAATTTACACTTTAAACTCTTCATGGTTTTAAAAATCAAGTAGTCATTTCACAACAGCATACAAATTATCACACATACAGGAATATTCATTAATAGTAAATATTTTGTCAAAATACGCCTCTGGACCAATTTAACAAGGAACCGGAAATGAAATTACAGAAATAAACCTTGGAGTGGCACACGTCTTACAAGTTAAGAGTGTGAAACGGTGCTAAGATTGTGTGTTGTGCACATGAAATTTGCCTTTTTAATTGGTGAGTTGATTACAACAGATGTGGGTATTGTAAAATCCTAAAATTTAGTACGAGCAAGAAAATCATATTTTTATATACCTCAAAAAAGCAAAAATCTTTCCTAAATGCATAAAAGTAGGGCAAAAAATCAGACTGAAGGTTGGTGAAAAAATAAGATTTCACGAAAAAGAATTACAGAAATTCATTAAACAGTTTCAGAGATAATTAATAAAATCTGTGGACACGAATCTCTGAATGAACTATAGATGCAAGAACAATAAGAAAAATAACCTCTACTGAGATAAAAATGTGTTAGACGAATGACAGGAAACAACCTGAGAGATAAGGTCAGAAATGAAGAGCTGAGGAAAAAAGCTAGGAATAACCCCCACCATAGATTATATAAAGAAACAACAGATAACATGGTTTGGCCATACGATCATTCAATAAAAGTTGTGAGAACACCAGACTCAAGGGCCGACCACAAAAAAAATGGATTGACAGAATATTAGAAGCACTGGGCAACATAACAGCAGCAGATGCGAACAGAAGAGCAAAAGACCACAAATTATATCTCCCCTCGAAGCTGAAAGACAAATGAGGAAGGCAAGAAGAATTGATGCCCATTCTTTTGTCTCAAAATACATATATGCCAGCATTACAATTAAAAACATAGTGTCAAAATATTGTGTTGTGACATTGGTTTTGTATGTATTGAATGAGAATTATTATCTATTGAGACCTTATGTCATGTTGCATAGGAGTTGTTATCTGTTTAAATGTTATGTAATATAACATCATAATTGTATTTTAAGATTGTGCTATGTAGCAATTGTGTCATATATATTGAGATAAAGTGTCATGTATCTGCAGAATCCTCTATCATGTTATAGTTCTATTTTAGGCCTGAATACTGAAAACCTGACACAAGCAACATATCAATTCTTTGGACCAGATTCTGAGTATGAAAACAGGGAAACCAACCAATATGCTGTTGGGAAAGAAAACAAAATAGGTCAGTTTTTAAGACACGTGTTATCTTTTGTGTTTAAATAATGAAATTAGTGACTATATTCCTGAAATCAGAAGTGTTTGAGTCAAAAAAATTTGCGAATAGAATTGTGGTGTATGAACTGGCAACAATGGTGAAGAGTCATGTGTCAGTGTGTTATGTCTCTCTCGTAACCTTATATACTGTGAGTCATGAGAGGGAGCTGCAGATTTTTATCCTAGGTTAAGTGTGTTGTACTAGCAAATATTGTCTAGTGGTTAGGATTCCATGCTCTCACATGGCAGGGCAAAATAACCAACTTAGCTGTCCTGCAATGTGTTAAGACCCAAACGGTCATGTCAATGCTCAGAAGCCAATGGCTAAAATGACTGGGGTACGTCCAGCAAATGGAGGAAACCCGCATCCCTAAGCAAATACTAAATGATGAACTAATATGTGCTAAAAGACAAATCGGCAGACCTAAACTACGATATAGAGATTTCTATATATCATCTCTGAATGATTTCTCCATCTGTGAAAATAACTGGGAACATCTAGCTAGTGATTTCACCTCTTGGAGAGCATGTATAAGTAAAGGCATAACATCCTTTGAGGCTGTGCTAAGGCAAAACATGGAAGAGAAAAGACTCTTGAAAAAGGATGGAATACCTGTGGATCAGTGGGCATGACTTGTTCATTCTGTGGCCGTGTATTAGTAAAACATTAGTAGAATCAGTCATGAGAAATATTTGACAAAAACAAAGCCTAACAAAAATACACAATAGCCTCCACTAAACCCTCTGACAAGATGAAAAGGGCCATATACTAGCAAATATTAGTCTTTCCACATCAGGATTTTTGTGATAGTGTCTATCCATCTGACTCTCAGATTTTCCTCAAGTCCGAAAGCCACATTGTTGATTGTTGCTGACACTTTATGGTGGTACATTTGGCTCCAATCTCATAAAATGGCTTAACTACCTTGTTTTCTTTATGTTTGTTGCCTGTGCGATTTATACTTTGTTTTTAATATTTTAGAAGGTTTTTTTTTCAAATAATTTATCTCACAGAGTGTGATATTTCTTCCTCATGCCCTAGATAAAATGACATGATTTAGAAGAGCCTGAAAGTGCTGTCTGCGTTGGTAGCAGAACTATTAGTAATCTGTGGTTTGCTGTGTTGACATTGATCAAATAGCAGGAACACAGCAAGAAATAACTGACCTGATGTAATGATAAAATAAAACGGATGATGCATATAGCATGGAGATTAATGCGCCCCCCCCCCCAATAAAAAAAATTGTTAATTACATAAAGTTGATGACCAATTAGGGGCATTGTTGCAAAAATCAGAATAAATTGAGAAGTACTAAAAACAGTTGACAAATTTAAATACTTGGGATCTTAAGCAGGAAAGGCAGAAAATAACGCACCACTGTCAATTCAGGACAGGAATAATCAGTAGATGAATGCTTTGATCGTTGTTGAAACAGGCAGCATAGTGGATATGGGTTGCCCTATCAGTGACGCTAGTCCAAACTAGAGACTAAGTACTTTGGACCAATTGTCAGCAGTGAAGGCTTCTGAAAAATCAGCTAAAAAGCACAAATTACAGCAGCCCTCGCAAGGGTTAAGCCTACTTGGAAATGTAAGCATATCACTCATGCTCTAAAATCAGGCTGATGTGCATTCTTGTTGTATCTATACTTTAATCCAATTGAAAAACGCTGAACTTTACAGCAGAACTACAAAATAAACTACAAATTATGGAAATTAAGGGTTATCTCGAGGTTTTGGGCATCTATTTGGATTGTAGCACAAATGAAAAAGTTGGCAAAAAATTACAATAAGTTATTGGAATATATGATGATCTTCAGACTATTTTGAAGAAATGCAAAATAAAATAGTTTAACCACATGTCTTGATCATCTGTGACAAGAGAAGGAAGGAGAAGCAGACAGAAAATGAGACTGGAAGATAATGTCAAAGAGTGGACAGGCCTCAGCATTGCAGACTCCAAAAGAATGACTATGGAATAAGATCAATAGAGAAGGTTGAAGTCTGCATTAGTAGCTGACAGACCCCTAACGATGTGGGATAAAGATGGAAGGCCTTAGATAGTGGCACTGTTTAATATTGATAAAAGTGTAACTGCAGGTAGAGGAAGCATAGCACTAAGACTGCATATGAACTGAAGAATGCTAATATTAACAATTGCACTTTTGACCAAGGTCCTGCTGCCGCCTATTACTCATATAAGGGAAACAACTCCAATAATTAATTTGACATCCCTCTGATTTTAAAAATAAATTTGTTAAAGTTCTTCCCATCACTTTCAGACTCTGCTGTTGAAAGCAAAAATTGAAGAAGGAAAAAAGATTAAGTTGAAAATTAATCACATTTAATGTAATGCATCTTCTTCCTCTTTTCTCTTTCACTGATACCTAAAAGGTGTCGTGGTTTGTGTATTATATTGTAATGCATCAAATAGTCAAATTCTACTATCAAGCTGGGAACATGGTGCAAAAAATATAGTCTTTAAATATGTCTTGGGTATTAAATAAATAAATCTATTAACTCTTTAGAAATAATTTATTCTAGCTCTATAATATTTCTTACATTCTAAGATAAGCATCATGTAATCAGTTAAGACATAAATAACTTGAACAATATAAATAAAATCTATTTAATTTTCATTCACTGTTTGTTTTTATTATATAATCTAATATAAGTTAAGGGGGTAAAATCAGAATGTGTTTTTTTTTTCTTTTGACATGTAACAGATGTTAAACCATCCTTGCCTATAAATGCACCCTGGCGTAATGGCTGTATCAAAGACTTTTTGAAAAATCTTGCAGCTAATAAAAGTCCCCCAGGTAAGAAAGCTATATAGATGTAGTTGAGCTATATAGATGTAGTTGAAATTACTTTCTCCTTGGTGAACACAACTTCACAAAGAAAATAGAAATCAACATTCATTATCACATCATGCATGTTATTTATTATTATTTATTTATTTGCACTTTATTATCAAATTGTTAAAGCAGATAGAAATGCTATTTTGTATTAAAAAGACGCACCTTTGGTTTGTTTAATTCTTCTGTGAGTACATGGCATGATTGGGGTGCTGTGTGAAAAAGAACTTGGTGGGAAATTGATACAGTTAAGTTGTGTATCAAACAGTATCATGGTTAAAGTAAAGGTCTGGTATATAATCTATTTCCTCCACCTGCAGGGCAGATTTTAAAAAAACCATGATGAGATATTCACAGTTTATAAGCATGTCTACCCATCTTATTACACTGTAAAATGTTGGAAAAATATAAGAAATTATAATGTTCAAACAGGACACATCAGTGATCAAGATGATACAAGAATCACTGAATGGCTGACATAATGGGACCACAGTAAAATTTGTGCCTGGCAGTTCACTTGTCAAAGGTCTTTTGTTAGACAGATTCCCCACCCTCCAAGGCTGCTTCAAAACATTGCACGAATGTTGAACATTTATAATGCTAATGAAAATTATATTTTTTGTAGACTGGTTACTGTGGATGAATTTTGGGTGCATTTATGTGACTCTTGAGTCTAAAAACCAGTGCAAGCAATGGAAGCATTTCTGTTTGCCAACATCACAGAAGGCAAAGACAGTACCCTCTGCGCGGGATAGGTCATGTGCACCATATTTTTTAGACTGTTACAGGGTTTACCCCACTGGCTACCTTTCTCATGGCTGTACTATCAGCTTCATGCACTACCAGGACTTTCTCCAGAAGTTACAAGAGGAAATCAAGTACAAAGGACATGGAATGATGTTTAATCTGTTACTGATCAATCTGCCAGCAGCTCTTGATATCATCACTACCAGTAATAACACTAGCAAGGGTATCGGTACCTACATCATTCAGGGGTACATTCTCATGTACTGTCACTCTTGACAGGAAATGTAGGGATCTGAATCCAGTCATGGTCAATTTTTTCATTTGGAATAACACCCGATGAGGAATAGGCAGTCATCTATACAGATAGATCAGTAATAAGACACTAAAGGAGTACATGGGCATTTACAACATTCTCTGCAAGCAGAACAGTCAAGAAGACAGCGGTGCATAAGTTATTACTACGAGTGGCATGATGATGGAGGTAATGGCAGTGACCCAGGGCATTCTTTGTTGGAATCACAAGATTTACCCATGATTGTATAATAAGTGATTCGATAAGCACAATAAGAAAAGTGAAAGTGGCCTCTGCACGCAGGCAATAAATAGAGTCATTGCACAAGTCAACATTACATAGAGTCACCTTTGTCTATGTCTCTGGACATGTGGGAGTTTGGTGAAATGAAAGAGCGGATAGGTTGGCTAGCCATGCTGTCACCGAAGATGGTCTACCAATGAATCAAGTGGACGTCATCAATACCCTCCAAGATGCGGAAAGGGCACAAGACTTCAACAGCCTTGAGTCCACATCACACCTTTGGATGATAGAGATAGGGGTTAAGATAGGAACAGCCAGAAACGAGAGATTTAGTGAGCATATAAGGGGACTTATTAACCAACAGAGAACTGACACTCACTGGAAGCTATAGGACGTGCTGAGGAGGCGATCTGAACACTTATGGACATATCTAGAGTGCAATGTTGATAAATAAAACTCAATCATCATACTGATTCTGAGTATTAAATAATTTCATCTTGTGTAAAACACAAAAACACTATGACAAAATTACATGGATATGTAGAAGATTTGATAGGGTAACTGAATATGATTTACACAAAATTATTATATTTCACAATTATATTGATCTTCAGAACAAAATAATTTTATTTGCTTCACAAACATAGTTTAAGGCGAAGGAGGTGTGCAGGAAAATAAACAATCTTATTTGGATCACAAACATTGTTTAGAGTGAAAAAGGAGTGCAGGAAAATAAACAATTTTATTTGGTTCACTGGAAGGACTGGGTTTAGGGGTAAAATGTCAGCCTCTGGACATGAAGGTACTGGGCCCACCATAGGCTGTGGAATTTTTTCATTTTGATTCCATGGTTTCCTTGTGTCATCTCTCCTGGTCTCAGAGTAGTGATGTCTAGCCATGTTGGAAAATGGCGAAAAACAGGGTACCCAGTGCACTTGTGCACATTAAAGACCCTTGACAGTTAAAAGTTGAAAAGAGTAGGTTAAAAATGATCCCCTGCCCTGGAAGAATTGTTAAGCAAAAAGTGCTGAATACAGATGTGTTGGGCCGAATGGACAGACATCATGGCTTTGCTGTCAACTTGTGACAAAACAAATCCATGCCCACATAACAGGTGAAGAAGAGATTTGATCCACACACAAAAGCATCATGCATTAGAATGACCTTGAAATGTTGAGTAGATTACTACATCATTTATTCATTCCTTTATTTGAAGGTTCCTTAGCAGATGATCAAATTGATTGTGCCATCAGAATGATTCCAATTGTAGCCCTGTATGCTGGGCATCCTGACATGTTGCTCAAAGTGGAAGAAGCTCTGAGGATCTTGCAGGATTGTGACATGCCAGTTGCAGTAGGTCTGGCTATGGCCAGGTAATTGTGAGAAATGTCATTTAACCTCATACTTCCATAGACATACAGTATTTGTAGGTTTCAAAATGAAATTTGTTTTTAACATGACAGTTGCAAGCACATTGGTTAAAGTAAATAGATTTGTCTTTTTTTATTTTTTAAGAATTAAAAACCGCTAGAAAATGTAAAAGAGTTAATTTATTTTCTTAGATTTTAATAAATTTTAATATATAATCTAAAAAGTGTAAACATTAAAAAAGGGAATTATGTTAAATATGTTTTTTTGTTGTAAGAATACATCTATGTGTGATATAGAATAAAGTGGTACTTGTTTAAATACCTGAAGGTTGAGAATAAAAAAAAAATTAAAGTACCCCCGTCACATCAAGTGGCGTTTAGGGAATATGATGTTAGTGACCATAAATTTTACAGACCTTCGGCACATGATTTTTGGGGTAATGTAGTCGGTATTACACCCATGCTGCTTTACTTTCCCAGAAATAAATCCGATGCCCATTAAAGGCTGGGTGAACTGGAAACCGTCGGTTGGGAACGAACCCTACCTCTTGTCCTTTGTAGTCTAGTTCACTAACCACTGAGCTATCACGGCTCCTGAAAGTTGAGAATAGTGATAGATTTTTTGCACTATATTATTGTGCACTCTCTTTTTGAGAATAGTTATTGCATCAGACTCTCAGTCCATGTTTTGTTATATCCAGATTAGGTTTCTCCTTCTTGAGTGGATAGAACATTTGAAAGTTTTGACCTTCAAGAAATTGTGTTCTCTCAAACCTAGAGTCCATGGCAGAAACAAAGTTGACAGGCTTCACTTGAGGACACCACTAGTAGGAACTTTAGGACTTGTCAAGAAAGATTTAGGAAGCATCACCTTGATACTTTATTATTGAAGAAAGAATGTGAAATGGATGAAGTGCAATATTGGAATTCAAGTCAGGTTTGGTGCAAATAGGAGTGACTGAAGTCAAGCTGGATACATGTAGAATGCAGCAACTAATAGGAATCATCAGGTGCATGTATATGTAAGGCCTTTAGCATCTTGATAGATGGTTGGTAGCAAGTAATAATTATAAGTCCAGTAGTTTGGTAAAATATTAGTGGCTTATGCTGGATGCCGTTTTTGTTGAACAGCTTTTTTCGTGACTGAATCTGCCATTATTGCATAGACAGATTCAATTGCAGAATGAACAAGATATATTTGTGGCCTCATCTCCTTTCTCTTGTGCCTTTTGTCTTCTGAATTTGATGTACTCTGCCTCGATTGCTGCTGTGCCATTTTTAATTTTTGTTCTCCATGTGCTACGAACTGCAGCCAGATTTTCCCATTTTTTTTTCACTGATAGAGAATTCACTCAAGGAAGCTCTGCAGGATCCTTATATCTCAACAGTGATCTGCCCTTTGGTCTCTTTCCTTTCCTAAGTTCACCATACAATGTTTATTTGGTAATATGATTGTTTGTCATTCTTCTTACATTACCCAGGCACCTTAATATGTATTACCGTGCATATAAATAATAGAAGCCAGTTAGTGACCATAATTGTTTACATGTGACACATTATTTCGGTAATGTTATCAGTATTGTGCCAATGTTTTTCTTTACCAGAAAAACTAGTACCCATTTAAGACTGAGTTGATATAGAAGGCATCATTTGGGATCAAGCTCAAAGTTTTGTCTTTAATAGACATGTTCACTAACCACTGCTCCTCCATGGCTCCCATCAGCATATAAATTTTGGATCATCTGTTAGACAAAACCTAATATCTTTTCTTTCTTCACTTCCTCTTGTACCCACCCATTCAGGTGTCGAGGGAGGATACAAAGTTCTGGTTCTCGCTCTTTTGGCTGACTCACTCATTGTCAATTGATGTTGTCTGTACATCACTCCCATTGGTCTGCGTCTGCCTTTTTCTCTTCTCCGCCCACCTCTTTTTCCTCTTTTGAATATCTTTTACTCTGGAGAAATAAAAAAACCTAAAAGTTTTATGTTAGAGTTTAGTGGGTATATGAAAAGACTAGATAAACCAACAATTTGACCCAGAAAGACCTCTTTCGTGAGACAGGCATGATAAAAAAAAGTAAGAATATAAATGACAAATACAGTCATCCCTCGCTACTTCGCGGTTCATTTATCGCACAGCCTCAGTACATCACGGCTTGTTCAAAAATTCATAATTGAGGAATTATGGCGCGAAAGTTGCTCGCACGCCTTGTTATGGACCTTGTTATAAAAGAAAAGTTGTTATAAGAATAAAAGAGTTCTAGAAACATATTTACAGTATGTACACTTTAGTTACATCTACGTATGTTACACACACACGTATCATATTTATATCATTTATACATTATTTTATGTGTTATTTATACAATTAATATTTTATTTACATGTTTGAAACTATTCTTAATGTTCTAATGATAACATATGCACTTATATAATTTCATATACACTTATTGATATTATACATACACAAAAAATGTACATATGTTAAAAATGAGAGGGTGACACTACTTCACGGTTTTTCACTTATTGCGGCTGGTTCTGGTCCCTATTAACTGCAATAACTGAGGGATTACTGTATATGAAAACTCATCCTAAAAGTTCCAGTCACCCACAACATGAACAGTTACAACAAATAGTAAATAGGCTGCAAATAAAAGGTTAGTTACACAGAATCAGATTTCTGACACAGAAATGGAATATGGTTCTGAAAGTCAAGACATCCATTAAGAAACTGAGCTGAGTTGTCATTGGCCCACAGCTGATTTCTTGCATCAAGATCTGTGAGCAACTAGGCTGAGTTGTCAGTGGCCTACAGCTTACTGCATGCATCAAGATCTGTGAGCAACTAGGCTGAGTTGTCAGTGGATTACAGCTCACTGCATGCATCAAGATCTGTGAGCAACTAGGCTGAGTTGTCAGTGGATTACAGCTCACTGCATGCATCAAGATCTGTGAGCAACTAGGCTGAGTTGTCAGTGGATTACAGCTCACTGCATGCATCAAGATCTGTGAGCAACTAGGCTGAGTTGTCAGTGGCCTACAGCTCACTGCATGCACCAAGATCTGTGAGCAACTAGGCTGAGTTGTCAGTGGCCTACAGCTTACTGCATGCATCAAGATCTGTGAACAACAGCTGATCAAGACCCTGCTTCAGTGATGCTCCTGGAAACAGACTATCCAGTCTGGCCAATCGCATGGGGATCGGAGAGGGATGACAGCCTGAAAAGTGTCTTGCTGGAGTCGGATTGGTTGGGCCAAAAGGCACAAATAAACCACAACACAATGCATGTATGCTCACTCAACGTCCTTTAAATGATGAAGAGGGCTATTTATTCCTCTGGTAGTCATCAAGTGAATACAAGAAAGAAGGAAGGAAGGAAGGCTTTACAAGTAGAAAGAAAAGGTTCAAGATGAGTTTAAAGTGAAAAGGTCACTGAAATATGAAGAAAAAAAATGTGTTGTTAAATTTAAAAAAGTAGATTAAGTAATGGTGTTGGTGATCCTTATCTTTACATAACCAACTCACATTTTTGGGTGATATGGTTGCAATCAGGAAAATCTCTTGTGCCTATTTTTAGAGGCTATGTGAGCCATGGAGCCTTGTTGGTATTAAAAAAAAAATTCTACCACTTCTAGGATTTGAACCCAAATCCTTCTGATCAAGAAGCAAGTACACTAACCCCGGTACCAAGAAGCAAGTACACTAACCACCCAACTACCAATAAGCAAATACACTAACCACCCAAGTACCAAGACTCTTGTTGTTGAAGAAAATAACTAACTTCCCCCACTCTCACAGTTACAAAACTAGAATGAGCTATGAGACAGTTCTAAAGAGCAAACAGACTGTGGTTCTCCAATGACTCATATCTCATATCTGCACCCTCATCAGCATAATACCCTTCACTAACAAATTATCAAAGAGTATCCATCCCTCTATCCTGAGTGTGAATATGTTCTTTTTTCTTGTCAGTAATCAACAAATGTGTACTGTGATAGATAAAGTTTACCTCTAGACCTGTTTGCTTTGATAAAGAAGATAAACATATACCAAACACTGGTCTTGAGTGACCCTCTGTGACACATTGATTATCTGTAAAGATAGATAACCTATCTGATTATAAATCACATTTTATATATTAGATTCTGAAGAAGCTTCATCCTGGTTTCAAAAAGAGAAAAAATGCACAACAAGAAGACGTGAAAATGGAACTAAAGTGTACCTCTTACTTCTTCTTTCCTTCCTCGTTGCCTTTCAGCGTCGAGGGGAGATTAATTTGCGGTCTTTTGCTCTTCTGTTCATTTCTGCTGCTGTTATGTTTCCTAGTGCTTCTAATATTCCACCGATCCATCTTTTTCGTGGTCGACCCTTGGGTCTGGTATTCTTGCAACGTTTATTGAGGGCTCATTGTGTTGTGGTTTGATTAATCTGCCTTGTCAAGTGGCCAAAACATTTTATCTGTTGTTTCTTTATATATTCTATGGTGGGGAGCTATTCCTAGCTTTTTTCTCAGTTCTTCATTTCTGATCTTATCTCAGGCTGTTTCCTGTCATTTGTCTAACACATTTCATCTCAGTAGAGGTTATTTTTCTTATTGTTCATGCATCTAGGGTCCAGGACTGGCATTGGTAGCACAACGTTGGGATGAAGATTGTATTGTAGAGTGCTCGTTTTGCCTCCAGAGTTATTTCCTTGTTGGACAATAGTGGTGATAACTGTCCAATGATTTAACAAGCTTTGATGCATCTTGAGTCTATCACTGCTGTTTGTGAATAGTCATTTGTCACTAAACTTCCTAGGTATTTAAGTTCCTCTACTTGTTTTAGTTGTCTGCCTTCTATAGTAATGTTGATGTTCTGTTTATCTTTGGTAACATTCATGACTTATATTTTGTTGATGTTGATTTTCATGTTGTATTTTGTGCCTGTGCTGTTGAGTTTATTTAAGTGTTCTTGTTGGTCTTCTACTTTTCCATATTAATGCCTGGTCGTCTGCAAATTAAAGCTCATTGATCTCCTCTGTCTCTGAGGGGTTGGCTAACTTGCATATATAGTCCATGTATGTAATAAACAATAGGGGGGATAGTACACGCCACTGTCTTACATCTGATCTAACTTCAAAGTGGTCTGTGTAGCCTGCTGCAGTAGCACTGCTTACAGTCACAATTATTATGAGTTGATCATTATAAAAAAAATTTTACTTGGAAAACTAAAAAGCATGGAACTAGACTGTCTAAGAAAACAAAAAAATAATTTATATTCTCTTTTTTTTTCTTTTTGTTCTTGTCCACAAACCCACAAAATCGTCGGAGACCGACATGTTGTGGTGCCTTGTAGGCATGCAGCCACTGATGGCTTAATTGGTCTGTGGCCAAATAAAAGTAGAAAAAAAGAGGTGAAGAACTGATTTGGAGTACAGCCAGCTGATCTTGTATGTGCTTTAGGTAAATCTTTACTCATGACAGTAAAATAGAGAAGATAAAGAAGATATTTGTATGTTTAAAATAATGCTGATTGTATTTATGTACAACAGGGTCTTAGAACTGTACATCTTAAATGAAATGCCCGAGGATGTACTTGAGATTGTCATAGCTGCGCTTAGCAATCGTGGCCGTTCAAATCCTCAAGAGCTTGATGTGGCAGTTATTGGACAGATCCGGCAGGTTATAAAAGCTAAAGATACTGAACATAAGACGGCAGTGCTCAAGTTTTTCAAGAATAACTGACGTAAGTTTCCTAACAAACATGAATTCATTCATTTAAAAAGATACTGTTAGAGGAGAAAGCTTCAGTAAGGTAGTGGTACTGTGTTGCTTTGGTGTTAAAGTTAACATGAGTTGAATCACAGCTTGATGCTGTCTAATCAACCCATTTGAAAATAATGTCAACCTCACTCATGAGTTGGGGAATGAGAATCAAGGAAGAGTATCATCTCCCTCACCTCCAAATGCTGTGGATTCATCATCATCAAGTACCAAGCCTGCTGGCGTAGATGATCATGTTTCACCACAACTTTTGATCTTGACAATTATTTATTCTTTCTGTTGTTGACCTTTTTCCAAGCCATTCTCTTAAGCTGTCTGGTATCTTTTACCTTTGCTTCTCTCTATCTCTTCGTCCCTCAACTTTACCAGTTGTCACAATATATTCCAGCTATCCCCTTCTCATTACATGGCTAAAAATTATGATTGTTTCTTCTTAATTTTGGAAATTAGCTCTCTCTTTGCTTTGGCCTCTTAATTTCATCATCTCTTATTTGACAGTATTTCCAAGGTCTTATTAAATATCTGTAATAATTCTTTCCCAGGCATTAAATAAGGTAAGAGAGAATAAGCAGCCTTGTTAAATTGCAGGTTATTAATAGTTCGACGCTGACAGTATTTCCAAGGTCTTATAAAATATCCATTACAATTCTTTCCAAGACATTAAATATGGTAAAAGAAAGCATCTTTGTAAAACTCTACCTGTTGTTCTGCGACCGTCCCCCTCATTTTCTGTTGATAAGTAACGTCATATAATATTTTATACTACAAACTATATTGGCACCAAAGTTCTATATTTCACTCCTCTACAACTTAAAAATATGTTATGGGACATAACTATATTGTGATTTATTTAAATTTTGAGGAGTTTTCTTTCACCCAGAAACTGCAAATTGAATAATATTTTAATTTTATTAAATTATTTATAAATAACCTTCAAGACTAAAATTCAAAATGAGGCTACGGTCACATTCTTACAGAATGACATGAAGCTTGAGGCCTTGTAGAATAACTTGCAGTTCACGTCCAGCGAAAACTGTTTAAAGTCAGAATTTGAAGACTGTAAATCATACATTTTATCTTTTGGCAAACAAGAATGTATAAAAGAGATGTTCACAATTACAACTGTAAAATCATTTTACAGCTGTTGAATGAAGTATATTCGCAAGTCTCATATAAATAAATAAATATAATTTTTTGAAGACTTGCCTGAGTCCATGCAGTCAGCCCTGCATGGCCTGATAACAGCAACTGGATATGTTGATGGCATTCGTACCACCATGAGAGTTGGGGGTTGTAATGCCTCACGTAGTGGATTCATCGGTGCATGCATGGCTGCAAAGGTTAGTACTTTTATTTTTTTCTTGGTTTATAGACGGTAACATTACTTGTTATAGAGTTAAATTGAAGAAATCTGGATCACCACCCTTACTAAACACTGATATAAATGGTGCAATGTTTATATAGATCTTAAAACACCTTTAAGAATGTTATGTTAAGTAACTTTAGATTCATTCATAAATAACGTAAAAATTAGAAAATAAAATATGATGCATGGCATTCCATTTTTTAAAGCTAATCTGTACACAGACACACACACAAATTTGAACGTACATTTTTGGGAGGTGTTTGAATTGTAATAAATTTATTATTATTTAGCATTATGATATATTCATGTGTTTACTAATGTGCTAGTCTTAAAGGAAACAGCTGGGGGACTCGTTGGTTTTGGGGTAAGACACCGGCCTCGAGACAGAGAGGTTGTGAATTCAAATCCTGGCTGCACTAGTCGGGATTTTTATTTGAGATTTCTCTCAGTGGCAACCACCCCTGGTCTCAGCAGTGAGGCCTGGCCTGAAACGTCAATTACTTATAGATGGGAAAAAATATGAGTACCTCTAAAGTCAAAATAATCTGCCTGTGCGGTGAGGGACCCCTGTGTTCACAGCTGCAGGAATAAAATGGATTAACACGCAAAATTCAGTTCCTAGTGTCTACAAACTTCGCCAGCGGTGAAAGTTGGTGAACGCAAAAAAAAAAAACAGCTATAAATAAATCTCTCTTTCAAAAATGGTTATTTAAGGATACTCACTTACCAGCACAATAATACATATAATACTGCATACGGTTATTTAAGCAAAATTGTATAGAAAACTAGTAGATTTATTATAAACAGAAAAGAAATACACAAAGTTGCTACAATAGTTTGTAATTTCCTTTCTGGGGGAAGGACTTACTAGTCATATTAGTTCTTTCCACACAGAAGCAACAATTTTTTTATCAATGCAACCAAATACATTTTTGTTGACAAATTCTTTCATGGTTTTAAGAGTCAATCTGCATATTTATATGTATCTAACATATAGCATATTATATATGAATTTTTAGATAATTGAACAAGGAATTAGATTTCACCAATACCGAGATGATACAAAACATGTTGAAAGATTATGGTTTGATGACGGTTCACACTAATCAAATTGAGACTGATGCACTATGCGGCGAAACGTAAGCAGCCAAAATCGGCATGGCGCACAGTGCATTGAAATGTTCAGAAAGAGTTATGGAAAAATTCTTACAAGATAGTAGATATGAAGCATCATATTTGGAAAAAAATAGCAAATTATAAGTAAGGACAATTATTTCCATCTCTCTTTTGTCAATGTAAAAAATTGTCCTTGCCAAAAGTAAAAGAGAGGAAAATTATAATATGTTAAATAATTTACTTGAGAAGAGGTGTTTATGTCATCAAAAAAGATCATGGGAGAAGTGAAGGCATAAGAACAATTGTTGAAGCAACACCTTGCATCAAAGACATAAAGAAAAAAATATGCCAAGAAGCCATTAAGCTCTTTGACTGAAAACTGTCACCAACTCATACTTGGCTTCTTGTGGCTGGATCAGTAAACCAGAACTGATCAAGATCCTACTTAACTTCTCCACTGTGACCCTGGAAACAAGGTAACCAATCTGGCCAATTGAGTGAGTTTTGAAAATGAAAGGCAAACCTGGCACCCAAAAAAAAATGTAATATTGAAGTTTACCTTTAGTTTTTCCAGTTTCTGTTTTTGTGTGTATTGTCTATGAATAAACAGAAGGCCAGGTTTTAAGCCACAGCATTTGAATATTTTGTGCTGCTTTTTACCACACTAAAACCGTACCATTTACCTTACATTTTTTAATGCTATTATTATTGTTTCATTTTTCTGGTGTATATTATTAATTTGCTGCATAATTTAAAATATTTCACAGGAAGGTCTTGATGCTGTACCTGAGAACTGGAGGAGCAAAACTCTACGATACGAAGAAGTGCTTGATCTGGCCCTGAGACTTGTACAGATTCTGATTTAAGCCTGCAATTATAGGATTATACTCCCAAACATATCAGTTTGCGAAAGAAAGAAGAAGAAGAAACCTATCAGTGCCAGCATTTTAAATAAGTTAATGGTCTTTGATAGATGTTATAGTACTTTTAGTTTAAATTTCAATAAAACAAAGTAATCAAGTACCGGCGTAGGTAATCATGTCTCTCTATAACTTTCGATCTCAACAGTTATTTATCATTTCTTTTGTTGACATTCAGCCAAGCCAGTCTGGTATCTTTTCTCTTTGCTTCCCTCTATCTCTTCATCTCTCAATTTTCTCAGTTGTTACAATATATTCCACTGTTCTTTTCTCATTACATGGCCAAAAAATGATGATTATTTCTTCCTAATATTGGAAATTAGCTCTCTTTCAGAACATTTTCAGTACTCGTCTTAGCTGTCCATGGTATTCTCAACATTCATCTGTAAAACCACATTTCTACAGCCTCCAGTGATTTTCTTGTCTGTTGTCCTATTGTCCGTGATTCACATCCATATGTTAAGACTGGCTCTACATAACATTTAAGAACTCTTTTTCTTGTCTCTGTTGTCAAAAATGGATTGCATATCTTCCTCATTTTTTAGAAAGCTGCTTTTGCCTGAGCCATTCTTCATCTCACTTCTGTTGTACATCTTCCGTCTGAGGTTAACAAAGTTCCCAAATATTTAAATTCATTTACCTGTTTTAATATTGTTCCACTTGGATTTATTAAGATCACTAATATTTTATTTGGATTGTTAATTTATATTCTGGATCATTCCCACGCGATTAGATGTTGCATAGGGCTTGTAGTGTTTTTAGTCACCCATCTCTATTCTGGGCAAGATGATTGATCTTGTCTAATGAGTCTATGCCTGCAAATTTTGCTTCTCTTATAAGTGTTCTTTTTAGTGTCTTTTTAGATATTCATCTTTTTCTGTATCCTGATGTTTCCCAGGATTAAAATAGGAGAGCCTGCTCTTCTCAGCACATGTCCAACATATATCCATCTTCTTTCCTTAATTGTAGTTCAGATCTTAGGTTGCTTGGCCATTTCTCTTATTTCAATATTAGTCTTGAATTCATTCCATTGTACACAGAGTATTTTTCTTAGGTATTTCACCTCAAAAGGAATGAGATTTTTCCTCAATTTATATTACAAACCCTTAAATGGAGAGTCAAGAAATATGACAATAAATTAGCCTTGTAGGATCAATTGTGATGCTACCTCCAGAGACATAGTTATCTGCCTGCACGGCGAGGGACCCCTGTGCACACGGCTGCCAGGGAAAAATGGATTAACATGCAAAATTCAATTCCTAGTTTCTAGGGACTTTGTCAGAAGTAAAAGCTGGCGAACATAAGGAAAAAAGAAATGGTGATGATTAAAGTAATAATAAAATAGGAAATGTTAACTGGCTTTATTAATATCTGAAAAACATGTGATAACAGGAGAAATGAAAAGCAAAAGATGAAACTTGAAAGGAAAGATCTTGTTTGTGATACATAGTAGCTTCGAAGCAAATTATAATTAATGCTCAATAGGACAGACTGTTTCTTTATGGTACTTATATTAAATATATTAAGGTTTTTTTTTACTTACTTGTGATATCTTATTTTACCTTATCTGAACCAGCACCCATTTAAGCATGAGCTCTTTCCTAAACCTGACACTGGTGGCATGGAAAACAAGCACTTGTTTTAGTTGTGTGACAACTTAAGATGATGATGTTATTATCATATTTATGTTAAATTTATCAGGAAATTATTATGGCTTCATCATAAACAAGAACAGGAAGAGTTAATGAAGATATCACTTGAAAGTAATCTACTAGTGATTTGTCTGACACTACATCTGACCTGTCTTGTTAACGATGACTACCATAAAATACATGTTAATAACAGCAATTCAACATACTCGAGATATAAATTAATTATTTCTCAAAATCAACTATTCACTTTGTTATACAAAATTTCTTAGAAATATTTATATAATTCTTTAATTATATATTTCACAAATAAATATATTATCTTACGAAAATAATAAAATAGTTTACATGTGTTATTTGTGAGATGTTTTGAGTAATTTAGACCAGTCATCATGTACATGTCATATTCTGTATTATCATGTTCTCATCTATTTGTTCCCAGTTAGTTTAGTTAAACAGTAACCCTTGCAAGGATGCACACCCTTGTTATATCAGTGTTTCACAGTAACCCTTGCAAGGATGCACACCCTTGTTATACAGTGTGTCACAGTAACCCTTGCAAGGATGCACACCCTTGTTATATCAGTGTGTCACAGTAACCCTTGCAAGGATGCACACCCTTGTTATATCAGTGGGTCACAGTAACCCTTGCAAGGATGCACACCCTTGTTATATCAGTGTGTCACAGTAACCCTTGCAAGGATGCACACCCTTGTTATATCAGTTTGTCTATATGCGTGTGAAACATGGACCTTTACAGCAGGGCTACAAGAGAAAATACAAGCTCTGGAAATGAAATGTTATCGTAAGATTTTGGGTATCTCTTCATCATCATCAAGTACCGGGCCTGCTGGCGTAGGTGATCATGTCTCTCCGCAACTTTCAATCTCGACAGTTATTTATCATTTCTGTTGTTGACCTTCTGCCAAGCCATTCTCTTACGCTGTCTGGTATTTTTTCTCTTTGCTTCCCTCTATCTCTTCGTCCCTCAATTTTTCCAGTTGTTACAATATATTCCAGCTGCTCTCTTCTCATTACATGGTCAAAAAATGATGATTGTTTCTTCCTAATATTGGAAATTAGCTCACTTTTTGCTTTGACCTCTTTCAAAACATTTTCATTACTCTTCTTAGCTGTCCATGGTATTCTCAACATTCTACTGTAAAATCACATTTCTACAGACTCCAGTGATCATAATTAACATTCATATGTTAAGACTGGCTCTACATAACATTTAAGAACTTTTTCTTGTTTCTATTGTCAAAAATGGATTGCATAATATCTTCCTCATTTTTTAGAAAGCTGCTTTTGCCTGAGCCATTCTTCATCTCACTTCTGTTTTACATCTTCCATCTGAGGTTAACAAAGTTCCCAAATATTTAAATTCATTTACCTGTTTTAATATTGTTCCACTTGGATTTATTAAAGATCATTAATATTCTATTTGGATTGTTAATTTATATTCTAGATCATTCCCACGCGATTAGATGTTGCATAGGGCTTGTATTGTTTTTAGTCACCCATCTCTATTCTGGACAAGATGATCGATCTTATCTAATGAGTCTATGCCTGCCAATTTTACTTCTCTTATAAGTGTTCTTTTTAGTGTCTTTTTAGGTATTCATCTTTTTCTGTATCCTGATGTTTCCCAGGATTAAAATTGAAGAGCCTGCTTTGGAATTCTCTTATTGTCTCTTCTCAGCACATGTCCGACATATGTCCATCTTCTTTGCTTAATTGTAGTTCAGATCTTAGGTTGCTTGGCCATTTCTCATATTTCAATATTAGTCTTGAATTCATTCTATTGTATACAGAGTATTTTTCTTAGGTATTTCACCTCAAAAGCGTTTAGATTTTTCCTCAATTTATATTAGAAACTCTTAAATGGAGAGTCAAGAAATATGACAATACATTAGATTTGTAGGATCAATTGTGATGCTACCTCCAAAGACAGAGTTATCTGTGCCTGTGCGGCGAGGGACTCCTGTGCACACGGCTGCCAGGGAAAAATGGATTAACACACAAAATTCAGTTCCTAGTCTCTAGGGATTTCGTCCGAGGTAAAAAGCTGGCGAACATAAGGAAAAAAGAAATGGTGATGATTAAAGTAATAATAAAACGGGAAACGTTAACTGGCTTTATTAATATCTGAAAAACTTGTGATAACAGGAGAAATGAAAAGCAAAAGATGAAACTTGAAAGGAAAGATCTTGTTTGTGATACATAGTAGCTTAGAAGCAAATTATAATTAATGCTCAATAGAACAGACTGTTTCTTTATGGTACTTATATTAAATATATTAAGGTTTTTTTTTACTTACTTGTGATATCTTATTTTACCTTATCTGAACCAGCATCCATTTAAGCATGAGCTCTTTCTTCAACCTGACACTGGTGGCATGGAAAACATGCACTTGTTTTAGTTGTGTGATTAAGATGATGAAGTTATTATCATATTTATGTTAAATTTATCAGGAAATTATTATGGCTTCATCATAAACAAGAACAGGAAGATTTAATGAAGATATCACTTGAAAGTAATCTACTAGTGATTTGTCTGACACTACATCTGACCTGTCTTGTTAACGATGACTACCATAAAATACATGTTAATAACAGCAATTCAAAATACTCAAGATATAAATTAATTATGTTCTCAAAATCAACTATTCACTTTGTTATACAAAATTTCTTAGAAATATTTATATAATTCTTTAATTATATATTTCACAAATAAATATATTATCTTACGAAAATAATAAAATAATTGTTTACATATGTTATTTGTGAGATGTTTTGAGTAATTTAGACCAGTCATCATGTACATGTCATGTTCTGTATTATCATGTTCTCATTCATTCTCATCTATTTGTTCCCAGTTAGTTTAATTAAACAGTAACACTGTGAGGGTGCACACCCTTGTTATATCAGTTTGTCTATATGCGTGTGAAACATGGACCTTTACAGCAGGGCTACAAAAGAAAATACAAGCTCTGGAAATGAAATGTTATCTTAAGATTTTGGGTATCTCTTCATCATCATCATCAAGTACCGGGCCTGCTGGCGTAGGTGATCATGTCTCTCTGCTACTTTCGATCTCAACAGTTATTTATCATTTCTGTTGTTGACCTTCTGCCAAGCCATTCTCTTAAGCTGTCTGGTATTTTTTTCTCTTTGCTTCCCTCTATCTCTTCATCCCTCAATTTTCCCAGTTGTTACAATATATTCCAGTTGCTCTCTTCTCATTACATGGCCAAAAATTTATGATTGTTTCTTCCTAATGTTAGAAATTAGCTCTCTTTTTGCTGTGACCTCTTTCAGAACATTTTCATTACTCTTCTTAGCTGTCCATGGTATTCTCAACATTCTACTGTAAAACCACATTTCTACAGACTCCAGTGATTTTCTTGTCTGTTGTCCTATTGTCCATAATTCACATTCATATGTTAAGAATGGCTCTACATAACATTTAAGAACTCTTTTTCTTGTTTCTATTGTCAAAAATGGATTGCATAGTATCTTCCTCATTTTTTGGAAAGCTGCTTTTGCCTGAGCTATTCTACATCTCACCTCTTTTGTACATCTTCTGTCTGAGGTTAACAAAGTTCCCAAATATTTAAATTCATTTACCTGTTTTAATATTGTTCCACTTGTCTTTATTTTGCACTGAGGTGATGTCTTTTTCTTTGTTGTTACCATTAAATTACTCTTGGGTATCTCTTACATAGATTGAATCACATATTTAAAAATGTGTAAAAATATACAAGAAACAGTTGGAGTACATTATGGTTACTATTTCATTCTTTCAGTTTCCTCTTGGGCCGAAGACAACACCATTGGTGGATGTTATAGTCTCGGCGGTTGTTGATTTGCTTCTAGTTCTTGGTTGTTTCTTAGTCTCATGGTTGAGCCTTCCCTTGTAATTGTTCTGCATAGCGATTCTCTTGGTCTGCCTTGTTTTCTTTTACCAGATGGTTTCCACATGAGTGTCAGGACAGGAAGTCTTTCTTCATTCATTCTCTGCACATGACTTATGTATTCCCAACACCTTCTTCTTATAAAGCTTGACATATATTCTTGTTTTGAATTTGTCTCTTATCTGTTTATTTGAAATGTATTTTTTCCAGTTTGTTTATGAGATCCTATGAAGACACTTGTTTTCAAAGGTGTTTAATTTCAATTATTTATTATTGCAAAGTGCAAAATGAAATGGTTAGGCCACAACTTTCAATCATTTGGCCTGGCAATCCCAAAGAATGACTGAAAATAGAGAGAAATGAAGAAATTTGACGAGGTCTGTCCGTGGTGCTCCAATGATAGCCAGGGTTATGGATGAAGAAGTTTAACTCTGTGATTGCAAATCAAATTATCTCTTTCTGGCATTTTAATATTTGTATACAGTTATCAATGCCAGACCTGGACCCTAGATGCAAAAACAATAAGAAAAATAACTTCTACTGAGATGAAATGTGTCAGACGAATGACAGGAAACAGTCTGAGAGATAAGATCAGAAATGAAGAACTGAGAAAAAAGCTAGGAATAGTCCAATATAATGAAACAACAGATAAAATGGTTTGGCCACGTGACAAGGCAGAAAGATCAAAACACAATGAGCTTTCAACCCAATGATTAACCATGAAAAAGATGGATGGGTGGAATATTAGAAGCACTAGGAAACATAACAGCAGTAGAGGCGAACAGAAGAGCAAAATACTGCAAATTATATCTCCCCTCGATGCTGAAAGGCAAATGAGGAAGGGAAGAAGAAGTTGTATGTTAACAAGGAAAAATAGGAAAAAGATTTTCAGAAATTCTTACACTGAACAAGCAATGACTATTTAAATGACACAGGTATGTACACATACCTGCTTCACATTGCTTGTTATCTCTCATGATTTGCTATTGTTGAGTGCGTATCTGTGTGCTGATTAAAATTCCTCTATTCTTGTTGCTGTTTTGCATCAAAGGAAATTTTCCCATTTTTATGTGCTGACTATTGTTCCCTTTTATCCGTAGTTTACTTCAAAATGGCAGAATTAAAAGCTCTGTAATGTAGGAATACAGAGGTGAGAGGCAAAAACAGCTGGCATCAGCTCTCTTGTCAAAGATGTGATCACCCAGAACTGGGATGTGTAGCATTATATAATGCTGGTCCTGTGCATAGTTTGACACTTAATAGCAAAGATCGTTGAACATGGAAAGTCTAGAAATTCTGCCATATTGTCTTCGGCTCCATTGGGACAATAGATTGCACCTAAGTCTGAACAGCTGAAACAAAAATCACAACGTGAGTTAACAGATTGGCATTATAATATATATACTAGTGCTTAAGATTAGGCAAGGGAAAAAAGAAGAGTAAGTGGAAATATAATTTTTTAAGAAGTAACTTGTACTATAATGACTTTTAGGGACCATGGTGCAAGATCGCACAAGAATATCAAGGCATTTACTGGTGTTGTGGCCAGCAGGACGCTGTGATTTTACCTTTGAAAAATGTTCACTGCCATCATATTTCTGCTATATATCATACGTTGTAAGGCATGCAGGGAATCCATACATCTTTTGTCATATTTCTCTCTCTCTCTCTGCGATCAGGACTCAATCAGAGTAGGGTTCCAGACTCACATAAAGTCTGCTGTCAGATTAAGTGTGTTGATCGCCCCCACAGGCAGAACATCACAATTAGAGTCTGCCAGATCCACTCTGATTGAACACCTGTTAAAACGTTGCACTGTGTTCTGCGCCAGTGGCCCAGTGCATCCGATTTCAGCCAGCATTTTATTCAGGTTTGCATTCCTTAGCCTTTGATTGTCCCCAATCTTCCTACAAGGCAGCAGATGATCTTTTCTTTAGGGGGATTCTGCCCTCAGATGGTCGGCCCTCCCAGGTTTACGAGCACCATCTGCCCGAGTCACTAGAGGTGACTAACACAGACATGCACACACAAAGATAGGAGATGTGACCAACACAGACATGCACACTTTTGTCATATATAAATAAATTATGAATAATCAATAAATAAATAGGGCAGCAAATATGCAATAGTTTATCGACCTGGAGAAATGTCATCTGATTGCACACAATTAAGTCATATTATTATATAGGAAGAAACATATCAATGGAGAATTCAAAATAAAGATAGACCACAGCAGAATCTCAAAAGACATTCGATAAGAAATTAAATTCATATTAAAACAAGTTCTATGTAAATGGAAGTGAGAAAGATAGTTCATCTGTGCTATATAGAGCCAATTCTGACATTTGGAAGCGAATCATGGACAGTAGACAAACAAATGAAAAGACGGTAAGTGCCTCAGAGATGAGATTTATAAGAAAATTTTAAGAGTTCCCTCCCTGAACAGCTAAAGAGATCAACGAACTAACTCTCAAAGAGGCCAAACAAACAGAAAGTTTCTAAAAACATCAGAAAGAAACAATCTACATTTTCTAGGGTACATCATGATACAAGATAAAGTTGGTTACAACTGACAAAATGTAGGGAATGTCACTTTATGCCTCTAATATGGCATTTTTTATGCTTGACCATTTATCATAAAATGGTTATGATTATGGAATATCATCAAATACCGGTACTGCTGGCGTAGGTGATCATGTCTCTCCACAACTTTCGTTCATGACAGTTATTTATCATTTCTGTTGTTGACCTTCTGCCAAGCCATTCTCTTAAGCTGCCTAGTATCTTTTCTCTTTGCTTCCCTCTATCTCTCCGTCCCTCAATTTTCCCAGTTATTACAATATATTCCGACTGTTCTCTTCTCATTACATGGCCAAAAAAATGATGATTGTTTCTTCCTAATATTGGAAATTAGCTCTCTTTTTGTTATGGCCTCTTTCAGAACGTTTTCAGTACACTTCTTAACTGTCCATGGTATTCTCAACAGTATGCAATATACAAACACAAAATCAACAAATCATGTTGCTTTAGTTGGGAAAGCACCGGGTCTGAAAGCGATAGACAACTCTTGTCCGATTTCTGGAGCTGGATCAAAGAAAAACTAAACACCATAATAAACAATACAATTCTGAAGCAAGTAGACAATTTTAAATATCTGGGTAGCACGTTAACACAAGACAATAACCAAGAGACAGAGATAGATATAAGGTGTAACAGAGCATGCTAAGTTATAGGCCAAGTATCAACACTATTGAAAAACAAAGCAATAACTACGGAAGCAAAAAGGGTAATATACAAATCAATTTTTCTACCAACTCTGTGCTACTAGTGCCAGAATTGGACGCTGGACTCTAGAACAATAAGAAAGATAACGACCATCGAAATGAAATGTGTCAGAAGAATGACAGGAAACAGCTTTTTTTGTATTTTAAACACAAACCCAACCACAAACACACAAAATGTCCGGACGAGGAAAAGGAGGAAAAGTCAAACTTGTTTCTTATAGACACAATGCCTCCCAAGGTCTCGAGTAAAGGTGCGAAGAAGGCTGGCAATTGACACAGTTGTCATGAGAGTTTAAGAAACAGAAAAAGAACAAAAAACAAGACAGAGAAATCTATTAGAGATTACACAAAAATAAAATAAACTCGCACGGAAGACGAAATCATGCCGAAGAAAACTTCAAACACAGGGAAGAAGCCAATCCCAACCAACCAAGCCTTCCAGACGAATTCAGAAGAAAGAATAGAGCAGATCAAGATTACCCAAGCCTTCCAGACGACTCCAGAAGAGAGATCCAGAACAGAGGAAGTCCAGATGCCTCCCAAGCCGTCAGACAAAGCGGAACACGAAATTCACGATATTGAAGTAGACGGGAAGCATGTGAAAGGCACATTGACGGCAAATGTCAGCGGCCCGGACGCCTCCAAAATGTCACTTTCTTTGATGACGAGCATCCTCGTAGGCCCCGCCGGAGTTATGCTCAACGGTATAAAAACTTTGTACCGTTTCAGCGACGCAAGGAAATGGTTTTTTTACCTTAACACCTGATGCACACAAGCAGAACTACAAAGATCTTGGCGACAAAACTATACAACTTAAAGATCCAAACATCATAATAGTGATATGCCATGAGCGAGCAAGAGGATGCATCCACTGGATGCCACCAACACTTAACAACCAACAAGTACAGGATATTGTACACAAAATGACTGGGGATAAAGAGGCCCAAGTTAAACAAGATACATACCAAGCCGATAGATGGACCTTTTAGTACCAGCTAGCTCCAGAGGTGGATATACCTTACTACCTCAAACTAAGACTTAAAGGGAAAATTAACGAAATTATCAGTTTTCGTGACCCTGCCAGGCAGGAGAACACCATGCTCCCACTGCGGACTCGACACGCACTGGGAAAACAGGTGCCCAAATAAACCAAGCAAGAGAGTCAAGGCAGTCGAGGAACCAATCCTTACTGAACCGGCCCAGACCATCGTTTCAAACACAACTAATGCAGCACCAGCAGCCAATGATACAGCCCCACCAACTAAAAAGAAAAAGCGTAACTCTAAACAAAAGGAAACAGAACAAACAACAAAGGAGGACATGCAACAGCAAATCTCCAGAACTGATACAGAAGATGAACCCAAAACACGGAAACCCTCACTAATACAGAAGTACAACAAACAACCCACACAAAAATTTCTACGATACGAAGAACAACAACAGACATACATAGACTACTTCACAGATACGGAGTACAACGACTGGGAAGTGCAGTGTGAAGACCCGCAGCACGGTTTCAGCGACCCCGAATACAACTACCAATGATGTCCTTCTGAGGACAACAAAGACAATGTCCTTCTCAGGACAACAAAGAAAATGTCCTTCTCAGGACAACAAAGAAAATGTCTTAAAGAACGGTTTCCCCTCTTCTACAATAAATAAAATTTGGCAATAAAAAATCCCAAAATAAAATGTTTACCCTACTACTACTACTACAACTATTTCCAATACTACTACTACCTATTACTACTACTACTTCTACCAAAAAAAAAAAAAGGAGGAAAAGTAAAAAAATAAAAAAAAAAAAGAAAATAAAAAAAGAAACAGCTTAAGGAACATAATAAGAAACACCGACCCGAGGAAGAAACTCGAAATTGAACCAGCCATCGAATATATAAAGAAACAATAGATAAATTGGTTCGGCTACATAACAAGACAAAAAGAACTAACAATGACTCAAAGAGCCATAAACGAACGCTACGAAAACGCCAGATTAAGAGGAAGACCGAGACAGAGATGGATAAAGGGAATACTAGAGTCACTAGGAGAGATAACACCAGAAAAGGCCAACAGAAGAGCAAAGAATCGTAGATTGTATCTCCCCTCGACGCCAACGGCAATGGAGGAAGGATAGAAGAAGAAGAAGAAGAAGAAGATCAAAGGACCACAATCCAGCTCCTACACAACCTATACGCCTTCTCCTGAGTAGCAAGCTAACCAAGTCGATCAGATGAATAAAGTGATCAGGGGTCAAAGCAAAGAAATGCATACAAATGCGAAACTAAAGTAAAGCTGATTGTATGGGAGAAATATTTTTTTTTTTTAATTTAAAAAGTATGGTTATAGCTTCACGTAGTTAATGGAAAGTTATGTGATTTAAGGGATAAACAACCTGCTACTGGTACAGCTGAATACAGATGTGGCCATAAAGTCATCATCATGAGCCATACTAGTCTGCGTAGGCGATCATGTTTTTCTACAGTCTTCTAACCACAATGCATCGTATCAATTCTGTTGTTGACTATTTTCCATGCCATGACACCATGCTATCTAGTATCTTCACTCTCTTTGTCATCCACAATCTCTCTTCCCTTTTCTTTTCCAGTTCTTCTCATGATGTACCCGAAAAAAATGTTCATTATTTCTTTCTGGTGTTTTTTAGGAGCTCCCTTTTTGTGTTGCCTCTTTGAGAATTTCCTCATTGATCTTTTTAGCTGTCCAGAGACCCTTCAACATTCTTCTGAAAAATCCCATCTTTGTAGCCTCTAATTGTCGTTTCATTAGTTTGTCTAGTGGCCATGATTTGCTTCCATAGGTCATAATTGTCTCTATATACGTAAAGTATCGGAGTAAAATCAACGACGTTTAACTTGATGTACGAAGGCAACAGATATAGCGGGCGTATTTACAATAGGGTGTCTAACTCGCTATCGCACTCGATATTTGCTGAATCTTCTTCTTTTCTCTTGTCACTGATACCTAAAAGGTGTCGTGGTTAAATCATTTGTCGTTCTTGAGCTGCTCGAAATGTCTGAATTAGTGATTTTTCCTGTGTTGTTACATGCCTCTGTCACTGCATCTATCCATCTTCTTCTGGGTCTTCCTCTTGGTCGTTTTTCCATGCATTCTTGAGAAGAACGCCCTTGATAGTGATTGGTGAGGATTCATTCTGACCAGGTGGCCGAACCATTTAAGTTGTTGTTGTTCTATATATTCTAGGCGGGGTTTTGTTCCTACCACTTTTCTTATTGTTTCATTTGGTACTCTATCTCTTCTTGTGTTTGTTACTTTTCTCAAGCATAGCATCTCACATGTATTGATCTTTCTTAATTGTGATTTAGAAAGGGTCCATGTTTGACTTTCATTGCACAAAGTTGGTATGAAAATGCTATTTATCATTTGTTGTTTACCTGGCATTTGTGATTACTTATTATTTGTGATTTACAGTTTGTGCGACATAAGTAGTATTGCTATCCATTGTGCCATTACGATCACGAACGAAAATGCAAAATGAAAGCGGGAAATCTACATCTACAACAACACAATTTGCTGAATAATTATAATAATAGTGAAGACATTGCAAGACAATTTTTAACAGGAGCTCGTTCATTGTATGAATGATGATGAATTAACTGCTTTATGTCTGTAGTGTGTTTGTGGTGTGTAGTTGCTATGACACGTCTGTCTCGTGCGCCTCTTTGCTGATCTCTGCCATTTGGCGGAGACTGCTTACACAACACGGTTGTTGTTTGTGGGTGTTAGTGTACGGTATGTGTGAGTGCACACAGGATAGATGGAAAATGTGTTGGTTTACTCTTGGAAACCGAAGTTGTAAAGTAATTTTTTTAAAATGCCGGATTCGGTAGCGAGTGAGACACCCCATAGAAACCATCTGAAACGTGGTGCGATAGTGGAGGAGATCAAACATGTGGGATGAGAGGCCTCAGAAAAGCTGTGGACAAAATACGAGGAGGTCATGTAAAGAACAATGAAGTCAGAAACACAATTTGAATTCTACCAGTAACTGAACACATAGAGAGACAAAGATTAAAGGAGTTTGAGCGTTTAATGCACATGAACTCCTCAACACTTGCGCCAAGAGCTTATAACAACAAAATGGAACAACTAGGATATAGAAGTAGAATGCGAATCATAGGAGGAGGAGGAGGTATGTTTACAGCACTCGAGAAAAAATGACAAATAATCAACAACAGAAAAAAAAAACAAAGAACAATGTATGGTCCGAAGCAGGATCGAACTCGCTCTCCATGGCACTGCGCCTTGCCACGAAAAGCCAAACGCTAGGGAACACTGCCAACTCATACAATATCACTTGTATGGCTCTTTTTGTCTTGTCAGACGATCTTTTGGAGGCTATTGTGTATTTTTTTTTTTTTTTAGGTTTTGTTTTTGTCGAACTTTTGCTTCTCTCGTGACTAATTCTACCAATGTTTGACAAACACACTCGGCCACAGAATGAACAAGTCAGGTCCACTGATCCACAGAGTTTTCCATCCTTTTGCATGAGTCTTTTCTCTTCTAAGTGTTGCCTTAGCACAGTCTCAAAATATGTTATACCATCCCTTATACATGCTCTCCATGATGTGCGATCACTTGCCAGATTTTTCTAGTCATTTTCACATATGGAGATGTCATTCAGAGATGATTTACAGATATCTCTATATCGTAGTTTATGTCTGCCAATTTGTCTTTTTCCGTGTAATAGTTCACTATATATTATTTGCTTGGATATCACTTATCATACATATATCATCCACCAAACAGAAAGGTAACTGTAGTCCCCATCATAATCTCATGTAATATACATTATTATTGTGTCAGCTGAGCAATGCTTATATATTGCCTTTTGCTTAATTACAGGCAGTTAAAAAGAGGTAAATAGTGTTCTTTCATCACAATTAGAACAAGACAAACGAAATTTTGGGGGCATATTAAAAGACACAACAGCCTAATAAAAGCAATATTAGAAGGGGAAAATACAAAGTAAAAGAGGCAGACCAAGACTAACATGGATGAGTAACATCAAAAGATGGACAAGTAGCCTATGATAATCTGCACCATCAAAGCAAGAGACAGAGTGGAATGGCGCTCCATGATAGCCAACCTTCGACGCGGAGACGGCGCTCAATGATGATGACTCGTCTTTAAAAAAAAAAAAATGATATGCTCCGTTTTGCTGCGCAGCAATGTTTCAGTAACGTTTATTGTATATTTGGACTCAGGGTGCTACAAATCATTGGGCAACTGTTGGCAGTGCTGCCCAACAAGGAACTAATACTAAAGGCAAAACGGGGCATCTACAACACAATCTTCATCTCAACGTTGTACTACCAATGCCAATCCTGGACTCTAGCTCAAGAACAATCAGAATAAAAACCACTACCAAGATGGACCATTGCCTAAAAAGAATGATGCAGTTGAATGCAGTGATTTTAGAACAATAAACCTAATGAGCCAGGTAACAACAATTTTACTAAAAGATATACAGGGAAGGATTCAGAATAAAATCAATACTGAATTAGATGAGCAGCAATTCGGATTCAGGAAAAACAGTGGGACAAAAGAAGCCATATTTAGCATGAGGACATTGATCGAAAAGTACATAGAAGTAAACAAACCAATATATGCCTGCTTCATAGATTACACCAAAGCATTTGATAGAATACACCATAATCAACTTATAGACTGCCTAAAAGATATAAATCTGGATGACAGACATACGACTGATATGTAATTTGTACTGGGAGCAAACAGCAATAATAAAATATAACAAGGAGAACTCTACACCCATTGATATAAAAAGAGGAGTAAGACAAGGATGCATCCTATCACCAAGCTAGTTAAATTTATACACTGAGCAAATCTTTAAAAACATCACTGAGATGCCAGGTCTAAACATTAATGGGAAGATAATCAATAACCTAAGATATGCTGATGATACTGTACAACTAGCAGAAAATCCTAAAGATCTACAACAATTACTTAATGTAATAAACATGGCAAGCAAAAAATATGGACTAGATATGAATATAAAAAATACTAAAACTATGATTATAAACAAAGAAACTTCTCAAGACCTACAATTAAATATCAAAGTGGAAGTAATACATCTAGAGACAGTTCAGAACTACAAATACCTGGGACATACGATAACCAGTGATGGAAAATGTACAACTAAAATAATTAAAAGAATAGGTATGGCAAAAAGTAATTTCAATATTAAAAATATACTAACATAAAAACAAATAACACCAGGGCTAAAACTAAGAATAGCAAAATGTTACATCTTCTCAATATTCCTGTACTGCACTGGCCACTGGCGCAGAACACAGTGCAACGTTTTAACGGGTGTTCAATCAGAGTGGATCTGGCAGACTCTAATTGTGATGTTCTGTCTGTGGGGGCGATCAACACGCTTAACCTGACAGCTGACTTCATGTGAGAGTCTGGAATCCTACTATGGTTGGGTCCTGATCGCAGACAGAGAGAGAGAATATTCCTGTATGGTGCAGAAACATGGACACTAGACCAGAAAAGAGAACAGAAAATTGAAGCCTTTGAAATGTGGATTTATAGAAGAATAGGTAGAATTGGATGGAAAGAAAAGAAAACAAACGAGGAAGTTTTAAAATAAATAAAAATGAAAAGAGAACTACTAAACACAATTAGAACAAGACAAATGAAACTTTTGGGTCATGTTAAAAGACACAACAGTCTAATAAAAGTAATATTGGAAGGGAAAATACAAGGTAAAAGAGGCAGATGCAGACCAAGACTAACATGGACGAGTAACATCAAAAGATGGACAAGTCAGCCTATGATAATCTGCACCATCAAAGCATGAAACAGAGTGGAATGGCGCTCCATGGTAGCCAACCTTCGATGCGGAGACGGCACTCAATGATGAAATGATGACCAAGATGGACAGTAGATAAACAAATGAAAAGACGATTAGAAGCCAAAGAGATGGGATTTCTCAGAAGATTATTAAAAGTTCCCTGGACAGCTAAAGAGACCAATGAGGAAGTTCTCAAAGAGGCCAACACAAAAAGAGAGCTCTTAAAAACATCAGAAAGAAACAATCAACATTTTTTCAGGCACATCATGAGAAGAGTAAAGTTGGAATACTTGGTTACAACTGGCAAAATAAAAGGAAAGATAGATCGCGGACGACAAAGAGAGAAAATACTGGATAGCTTGGTGTCATGGCATGGAAAACAGTCAACAACAGAACTCACAGACAGAACTGATACGATGCACTGTAGATAGAAGATTGTGGAGGGACATGATCGCCTACGCCAACCGGTTGGCACATGATGATGATGATAACAATATTAATTAGTTTCATTTAAATATACAATACCAATTCTGTTTTCGATGTTATTTTGTGTCGTGGCCAGCCTAGCCCTAACCTTGGCCCTGTTCAGTAGGCCTAGTTTGTAGTAGCTAACCACCTCTGACATTGCTTTGTGGAGCTGCAGTACATGAGCACTGTTTATATCAGTAACTATGACATTCAACAATTATTACGGCATGACTTGATTTACCAAAAAAAATAATAATTAGTAAATGAAGCAAAAGATGCACTCTAATTTTCTAATTTTTTTTTTCACGGAACAGACTAGGGAACAATGTTTATCGTTTTTTTTTTTTTACATTTTACTTTTTTCGCGCCGTTTCTTCTCCTTTCCAGGAACAGCCGTTTTAGTTACGTCACTACTTTATTTCTATACTAAGAAAACAGGGCAAGCTCGATGCGAAGGCGGCACTTATCCCCTCATAATGTGACTCAAACTGTTACCGACTACACAACACCTCCACGGCCATATATTAACGTGTTAATGAAAAGGTTGTTTGAGCTGAATAGGACGACAGGAGTTGGATCAACACAAACTACAACACTGGCTTTAAGAATAAGAATGGCAAATCCGATGCTTCTTTGGTTTGTTGGATACTCCAACCTCACTTCAATAGTAATCGTTACGTTCTGTTTCTTAGCCATGACGATTTTTATCGGATTTATTAGGTAAAGTTCGACTAACTTCCTCGAAAATAAAACTGGTGTTTTTTTTTCACTGTTTATTTTGATTATGACAGTGACGTGGGTTTCGTCAGTAGGTTCTGTACTGCCGTGGTGTTACCACAGTTGAAATAAAATAATACAATTAATGTGAAGATACTAAGACTAAGAGAATTAGAGATCATTATGATTAATTACAAAATGTTAACATGTTTTTGTTTTAAGTATGAGAAGATCAGATAGTAATACTAATAGTAATAGTTAAGTTAGTTAGTTATATTATATGATATTATTCATTATGAATTACACACGTACGTAAAAGTGAAAAGAGTATAGTTAGTATAGTATACTTAACTAAGTATAGTATATACTCTTCATATATAATAAAATAGGACAGCAAACAGGAAAATCACTGGAGTCTGTAGAAATGTGGTTTTACAGAAGAGTGTTGAGAATACCATGGACAACTAAGAAGAGTAATGAACACATTCTGAAAGGGGCCAAAGCAAAAGAGATCTAATTTCCGATATTAGGAAGAAACAATCATCATTTTTTGATTTGGCCATGTAATGAGAAGAGAACAACGGGAATATATTGTAACTGGGAAAATTGAGGGACGAAGACATAGAGGAAGGAAAGAGAAATACCAGACAGCTTAAGAGAATGGCTTGGCAGAAGGTCAATAACAAAAATTATAAATAACTGTTGAGATCGAAAGTTGTGGAGAGACATGATCACCTACCCCAGCAGGCCTGGTACTTGATAATTATGTTGATATAATAAAATATAGTATAATATAATACTGTATACTATGGAATAAAAAAATAACATTGTCATTAAACTATTTATAATTTTAATATTTGAAATAAGTGAGTGTGACAAACAGGAATAAGGCCTCAGCAGACTATATATTTTATTTACTTTGTTTTTGTAAATTAAATTTAACACATTTTGTAAATTTTCTCGGACAGCACATTCAATCCAGTACTGTGAGTACTGTAGTACAAGTATTACAAGAAAATAAACAGAATTTGGTATTAACAATGAACATTTAGAAACAAATCTGTATTGAATTGTATGAGACTAAATCTGGCCTTCTGAGAAATCTCAAACCTCAGGTCTTTGGAGGGGCAGTGGATCACAATAAAAAAATATATTGCTAAAAGCAGCATCAAATTTCTAAAAGTCCAAACGAGACAATGATGAAGAAGCTCCAGCATATTCACACCTAGTTTAGTGTAAATAGTGGACTAACAAATTCAAGATCAAGCATGGCTTCACATGTGTGTCCCGCAACATCATTTATGCCATCATATGCCAACGATGCCACATGACCTATATTGGTGAGTCTGGGAGAAGATTAGCGGAAAGATTTTGTGAACATCTACGGGATGTCCAACAGAATACTGGTACTCCAGTGTCTTCCCACTTCAACTCCCCTGATCACAAGGGTACAGACGACATCCGTGTCACTGGAATTGTTCTTTGTTACTCTGGCGACCGCAGCCGCTTTATTTTGGAAAATTGCCTCATAGTCCAGTATGGTTCGCTGACCCCACGAGGCATGAATGTATCACAGTCATACACATAGTTTCCTTTGGGTTGCTCCTTCCCTTTTGCATAGCCTTCATATTTGGGATCTTTGGTCTATCTACTATGCCATGCTATTTATAGTTCTTCTCCTCTAGTCCCTTATGAGACACTTCGGTGTTCTCCTCTATACCTTTTTTCTGTGCTCCTTACCCCTCATTTGTTTTTGTTTTTATTGTACCCCACTCTCAGACATCTCACTCTTACAGCCTTTTGAGCACCTGTTAGTCTACTGTTATATTCTTTCTCCTTTGTGTTTGCACACGGACCCCTGTGTGAACTCCTCTGGTTCGGTGTGCATTTGCGCACTTTTTTGCACATTCATGACAGCCACACTTTTGTTACCATTTCCTTTTCATACACACAGGATAGACATATTTCGAATATTTTTGTTTTGAATGTTTTGTTATTAGTTTTGTGTGTTTGTTTTTCTTGTTTGTTCCTGCTGAAGGCCTATTGGGCCGAAACGTCGTTTAGTCTGTGTCGTCCACTTATCACGTAAAGCTTCTAACATACCATTTTTCTGTATTTTTTAATTTTTCCTTGTAAATAGTGGAGCAAGCTGCATAGGCTTCTAGTTATCTATCTATCTATTGACCTTTCGAGCCGTAGCTGGCACATAGGGCGTAGACCAAGATACTCTTTCTCTTATCTAAGTTTTTGTTTTAGCAGTTTTCAACTCTGTTAAAGATATTTTATCAAATCTCGCCATTTGTCTCTGTTCTGTGCAAGCAGCTCTATCTCATTGAGGGAGCCGATTCCTGCTGCTCTTGCCTCTCTCATCAATGTTCTTCTCAGTGTCTCTCTGGGTCTTTCTCTTTTCCTCTTACCTGTATTTTCCAACATGAGGGCTTGCTTTGCTATTTGGTTATTATCTCTTCTCATCACATGTCCAACATATGACCATTGTCTTTTCTTTATTACTGAAGGTATTAGTGGTTGATTGGCGATTTCTCTAATTTCCTTGTTTGTTTTGAATTCGTTCCATGCTATACCAAGTATTTTCCTTAGACATTTATTTTTGAATGTGTTCAACTTTGTTTCTGTGACTCTTGTTGTTTTCCAGCTTTCACACGCATACGTAAGGGTTGATAGTACATTTGATTTGAATAGTCTAAATTTTGTGTTTGTGCTGATGAGTTTTGATTTCCACAACTTTTCAAGGCTTCTGAAAGACGTTGCTGCTTTAGCTATTCTGATTCTAATTTCTTTGCTTGTATCCCCTTCTTTATCAATGTGACTTCCAAGATAGATAAAGTGATCGACCTCTTCCACTGGTTTGTTTTCCATGTATATTCTAGTTATACTTCTTATTATATGTAAACTAAATGTTCATTTCATGTTGCTCACTGTAATTTCTTCCCATATATGCAGTATAACACCTTTAAAAAAAAAACCTTGCTTTGAAATTTATTACATAAAGTTAATTTTATTATTTCCAGACTTGATTTACTGTTTAAATTTTGTTTTGTGAAGTGGCTATTTTGGTTTAGCTAACACTTTACTACTAAACCCAGAATGGGTTTCATTAATACTTCCAACTATAACCAGTGTGGGTTGTACTTTCAATATCAATCTATATGCATTTTTTTTACTCAGTTTGTCATGTTTTGTTTTGATTCTCTAATCTGTGACAAAAATGTACATAAAATAAATTTGTATGGACATTCATCTTCATCAAGTACCGTGCCTGCTGGCATAGGTAATGATATCTCTCCACAACTTAACAGAGTTAATTAAGGAATTTAGTAAAAAAAAATAAAATTATAATAAAAATAATTAAAATTAAATACCAGCTTTTTTTCCCCCCCATTCATTTCGTCATTACCGCTAATACATATAATGGTCAGCTGTGTGCAGCAATCTTCAATGTGAAGAACCAGAATTCCCATTTTTGTTTGACCTTTACCTATACAAGCTTATTAAGTGTCGTCAAATGTGCAGACAGCTTTGGTTGTGGCCAAAGTTTTGAAATTGTTAAATTGTGTCAGGTTAAAGGCATTCATATTTGTACATTTGGAAATCTCAGTGCAACACTGAAACTAAAAATGTTAATCTAATTATAGTTGAGAATTTCCAGCTTTCACTCATTTTATATTTTTTTTTTATGCACAGCGATAAAAAAAAAATAGATCATCATCATTTCATACAACTTTCTTTCATGAGGAAAATTGATCAAACAAAATCAGTAACCAAGAATTGCTCATTGTGTTCAACCAAGATGAAATGTGCTCACTAGTAATGGCCTCTGTAACATTAATTATCATATGTATTTTTTTTTTTAATATGTATATGTACATATATTGTTTATATTTACATATGTTTATATGTGGAGAAAACATACAGTGGCACACACAATCCTTATAATAATTGTGTTTGATATGCTTATAAATTAAAGTGGAAAAGAAATACACATTTCTTGGTATCAGTTTTCTGTTATCTACTTTCAGTATGAATGGAGACTATCCTGGCCGATCTAATATTCATATTGGTATAGAACAAAGAAATATGGTTAAAATGTCAAACCCATTCTTCGTTCAGCTTGAACACCATGGTAGGAAGTTAGAAGGTAAGGATTTCTATTGTCAGCATTTTTTGAAAGCTTTCACTAGACAGTAATATTTTTAACAGGTTTTCATTACAAGCTAATACAAGATACAGCATAGCTCAGTGGTTAGTGAACTGGACTACAAAGGACATGGGGTAGGGTTCGATCCCAACTGACGGCTTCCGGGTTCACCCAGCCTTAAATGGGTACCGGATTTTTTTCTGGGAAAGTAAAGCAGCACGGGCGTAATACTGACCACATTACCCCAAAAATCATGTGCTGAAGGTCTGTAAAATATAGTGTCACTAACACCATATTTCCTTATACGCCACTTGGCGTGACGGTGTACTTTACTTTTTACAAGATACAGCATACAAGGTGCAATTTAAAAAATAAACACTAAGACTGAATTTTCTGTGCTGGAATGAAGAGTATTTATGACACAGATTGCTAGAATTATAAATGAGCAATATGATGAAAATGAGCATTCTGTGTATAATGAAGATGATGCAAATATGCTTTTTTTTAACACGCTCTTTTCTGATATGGTGAATTTCTTTGAATAGTGTAGTAAAAAAAAGTAAAGTACCCCCATCCTGCCGAGTGGCTTATAGGGAATATGGTGTTAGTGACCATAAATTTTACAGAACTTTGGCACATGTTTTTTGGGGTAATGTGGTTGGTATTAGACCCATGCCACTTTACTTTCCCAGAAAAAAAATGCGGTACCCATTAAAGGCTGGTGAACTGGAAGCCGTCGGTTGGGATCGAACCCTACCTCTTGTTCTTTGTAGTCCAGTTCACTAACCACTGAGCTATCATAACTCCCTTTGAACAGTGTGTTTGCATCAAATTCTGGTGTGTTTTTTTTTTGGGGTCAGAAAAAATGGCTAAAGAATTGCTATAAAATGTTGAAGACAACATTTTGCAACAGGCCATGAGCGGCTTCCAGACATTTGTGTGGTTTTCCCCATTTAAGATGGGTAGAATTCAGAATCGCTTGTGTCCTGTACCATTAAGTCTGATATTTTTTGCTTGCAGATGGACTACATCTTCATCTGTCAAGTTTGTTACCGAGTAACATCTTTGTCTTATGGGGAGCTAAAATCCACCAATTTCATGACTTTATTCTCAAGCCTGGTAGATGGATACAAAAGACATTTGTCTTCAACAAAGTTGAGGATTTAAGAGAATTGGATATTTTACACTGTGATGAATTGCAGTAAGTATTTACAAATAATTATTTGTAGACTGAGAATATCATGTTAACTATTTATGTAATGTTCATAAAACATTTTTTGTTCCAGTTTTGAAGTTTTTATTTTTTATTCTTTTTCTCAGTGCTTGCCTGTAAAGCCTATACATTCTTCTTAAATACTCAGTGGAAATCAGTGTGTGATGTGAGCTTTGTGAACTGATTTGGTTATATCATCTTTCAATGTCATTAGGCATCTGTTATAAAGTTATTTCCATGACATTTTAAAATTTAAGACAATTATTCTAAAGTACATAATTTTTAAAACAAATCTTAATGATGTTTCATTCAGTGGTCACCAGCCCATCGAGATACTTGAAAGGCAACTTAAATTTCCATTATCATTGATTTTGAAACATCTTGTAGCAGATTAATTAGTTAAAGATCACAAGGACACACCTAATGGAGAGAAATGTACAGAGCAATGATTTTTATTCCCCTTTTCTAAAGGGGAATAATGAAAGGTAAAACACACATATGTACAGATGGATTACTGGTAATGTTGCAAGCAAAAACTTGTTTTATTAGTATTACTTCCCCTGATCTGACCATTTGTTAGAAAGAGAAAAAAAAGAACATTAAATTGTTTTGAACTGCTTAATTCTTTCCATACGTTCCACTGCACAGTGCGTCACTCTCAATTTGATTAAGTGGTAAACTGTCATTAAACCATGTTTTTTAGATGTCTTGTATCATCTTGGTATTGGTGAAATCTAATTCCTCGTTTAATTATCTAAAAATTCATATGTATGTTAACTGTTAGATAAATAATAACATGTAGATTAATATTTTAAAGCATAAAAATAAATTTATCTGAAATCTCTACTGCTAAATTAATAAAACCTTCCATACTGAAAGAGTTAATTAAGAGGAAAACAGAACAAAATGTAACATTTCAGCGACAAGTCTTTGTCAGAAACAAGACAAGAGATAATAAACAAGTGCATTAACAAAGATTTCTACTTAGTATAAGTCATAGCTATACGACCATGTGATCCAGCTTTATACAGCTTTACTAGCAGTCCCGGGGAGTCGTGATGGCTCAGTGGTTAGTGAACTGGACTACAAAGGACAAAAGGTTGGGTTCAATCCTCATTGACAGCTTTCGGGTTCACCCAGTCTTAAATGGGTTCTGGATTTTTTTCTGGGAATGTAAAGCAGCACAGGCGTAATACCAACCACATAACCCCAAAATCCTGTGCCGAAGGTCTATAAAAATTATGATCACTAACACCATATTCCCTGTATGCCACTTGGCGTGATGGGGCTCTTGACTATTTTTTTTTACTAGCAGTCTCGCACGATATTACATATTTGTTCCTATCTCAGCTGTTAGTGAGACCAATCATTATTCTTCTTTAAGTCAGTTCTTGTTTGACACGTTTATCATCTTATTCCTGCAGATTTCATGAAGCTGGAGACCACTCAATCAGCCTACATTGCCCAGACAGTGTGAGCTGTGAAAGTTTAGGTGATATGCCAAGAAAGCGTTATCCTGTGGCAGTTCTCACATTCATTCTGGATAATTCTGCCTCGTGCGAAAATGTCTCAAGTCAAAATGAGGGAAACAGATGTAGTGATGATAGTCTGTCAGAATCAGAAAATGACAACAAACATTCCATTGTGAGTAATCTTCTATTAATAAAGATAAAATCATGATGCCAGGTAATGCCAAACCATATATTTGTATAGAAGCACCAGGATGAAGACTTCGATTCTTCTTTCTTCTTCTACCTTTTCAGCTCCCTGAATGGTGCATAGGTCTTCAACAAACATTTTCCAAGCCGTTCTATTTCTTGCCATTCTTTTAAGATCATTCCATGTCTTCCTCATTATCTTCATCTCTTCTTCCATCTGTCTTCTCCAATAATATCTTGGTCTTCCTCTTTGTCTTTTTCTATGGGGTTCCAAAAAGGGCCTGTTGTGTAATGCTTTCAGTTAGCTTCCACAGTGTGTGTCTTATCCAGCTGCATCATCTTCGCTGTATCTCTTTGTCCACAGTTATTTGACTGGTACATTTCCATAATTCTATGTTAGTGATTTTGTCCTGTCATTTCCATCCTTTTATCCTAATCCATGTTTGTGAAGTTTTTTCAGCTTATTTTTTTTTTTACAGTACAGGATAGCCAGTCCCATGCCCAACCCTCCTTAATCGCCTCTTATGAACATGCCTGGTAGGGAACAGCACCACAATTCTTTACTCCTCTTTCGGGCCCCGGCAGCGCATGAGCGAAGTCTTCGATTAGTGCTGTCAAATAGAGTCGGGTTGTGGCAGGTTAGTTTCAAACTAGGTTCAGACAGTAGACTCAATTAGAAAGTTTTATGCAGGCTACACTTTCAACCTTTAAATCTTGTAGTATCTATCCTTCTTTCTAGCCATAGTCAGCCAATAGGGCATAGACTCAGATATTCTTTCCCTGTTTCAAAATCTTCTTTCTAGCAGTCTCAATCCTTTAAAAGATCAAATCTCGTCATTTGTCTCTGTTCTGTGCAATTATCTCGAACTCATTGAGGGAGCTGATTCCTACTGCCTTTGCCTCCCTGATCAATCTCTTCAGTGTTTCTCAGGGTTGGCCTCTTTTCCTCCTACCTGTTGTTTTCGACTTGAGGGCTTGCTTTGCTATTTGATTATTATCTATTCTCATCACATGGCCAACATATGTCCAGTGTCTTTTCTTGATCAGATATCCAGTAAAAAAAAAATGTAAAGATCCCCTGTCACGCCAAGTGGCGTAAAGGGAATATGGTGTTAGTGACCATAATTTTTACAGACCTTCAGCACATGATTTTTGGGGTAATGTGGTCGGTATTATGCCCGTGCCGCTTTACTTTCCCAGAAAAAAATCAGGTACCCACTAAAGTCTGGGTGAACCTGAAAACCATCGGTCAAGATCGAACCCGACCTCTTGTCCTTTATAGTCCAGTTCACTAACCACTGAGCTATCACGGCTCCCAGATATCCAGTAGTATAGTCTAATAAAATCTGATGATATGTCCTGTCAGGACATTTTATAAGCTTTCAGGCTCAGATTGCAGCATAAGACAAACCTGTAGAAGTCATTCTCCTTGCTCCTTGATAGTGTGTAAAAGCTGAAGAGTCAAAACATTAGATCAGTGGATTTTTCTCTTCTGATGATTAGATTGTTTCCTGTAGCACAGCTCACTGTAAAGAGTTTCAAATGAATGTAGTATAGTATTTCTATTACAATGATAGAATGTAGTTCATACATCAATTTTTAAAAATTCTATATGTTGTGCTATCCTTAGGTTCATTATTTTTTTTTCATTCCCTTCTTTTCTTTCAGTGTGCCAGATATTATGTGTCTTTGTCTATGCTGTATTAGTATGCCAGATACTATGTGTCTTTGTCTAAGCTGTATTAGTATGCCAGATATTATGTGTCTTTGTCTATGCAGTACTAGTGTGCCAGATATTATATGTCTTTGTCTATGCTGTACTTGTGTGCCAGATATTATGTGTCTTTGTCTATGCTGTACTAGTCTAGTGTGCCAGATATTATGTGTCTTTGTCTATGCTGTACTAGTGTGCCAGATATTATGTATCTTTGTGTATTCTGTACTAGTGTGCCAGATATTATGTGCCTTTGTCTATACTAGGGAGCCGCGATAGCTTAGTGGTTAGTGAACTGGACTACAAAGGACAAGGGGTAGGGTTCGATCCCAACCGACGGCTTCCGGGTTCACCCAGCCTTTAATGGGTACCAGATTTTTTTCTGGGAAAGTGAAGCGGCACGGGCATAATACCAACTACATTACCCCAAAAATCATGTGCCGAAGGTCTGTAAAATATATGGTCACTAACACCATATTCCCTACACGCCACACTTTACTTTTTTTTTTTTTTGTCTATACTGTACTAGTGTGCCAGGTATTATGTGTCTTTGTCTATGCAGTGCTAGTGTGCTAGATATTATGTGTCTTTGTCTATGCTGTACTGGTGTGCCAGATATTATGTGTCTTTGTCTATGCAGTACTAGTGTGCCAGATATTATGTGTCTTTGTCTATACTGTACTAGTGTGCCAGATATTGTGTGTCTTTGTCTATGCTGTACTAGTGTGCCAGATATTGTGTGTCTTTGTCTATGCTGTACTAGTGTGCCAGATATTAGGTATCTTTGTGTGTACAGTTCTAGTGTGCGAGGTATTAGATGCCATTGCATGTACAGAGCTAATGAAATAGCAATTTGTTAATGGAGTTTGTGCAGGCCCATAGTTCTTGATGGGTAGTTCTTACCTTTCTCATTATTGTGTGTTGCATGGAAAAAATGTCATCTGTGTTTGCCAAGTTGTAAGAGAGTGCACTCATTAGTACTATTTTTTGGTTGTTTGACAGTTTTTTTTGTAGGTTTTTTTTTTCAATCTGAGTTAACTGGAGTAGTGAAACAACTGTAGGTACTTTTTTTTCAGTGATGTTTGAAATTGTGGCCTAGGCAACCAAATATGGCTTGCACTAAGTTCGACATTGCTAAAGGCAAAACTGAAAAGGCCTACCCCATCACAGTATTTCTTGCAGATTTCTTTTATTGTTTAAACTATTTCAATTGTTCAGTTCATTTTCAGTGTGCTTTTCTTGGGGAGCTGGAGTACGACTTACGATTGTATTAATACAGAACATTTTTAACAAATACTGTCAGCTCCGAATGCTGTATGACAACGTTGCAGAAACTCAGCGCTAAATTGCTGCATATTAGTTTGGACAAACATGCAGTTCTTCAGCACAACAATGCTCACCCACACACAAGTCAACAGAGTGTGGCTGCATTGAAGCATCTCAAGTTTGATGACATTTGACCTCATACAACTTACATCTCTGATCTGACACTTTGTGACTTCTTCTTTCTCTTGAAGCCGAAGAAATGCCTCTAGAGACACCGGTACATTTCTGATCAGAAGGTGCAAGCAGCTGTATATACCAGTTTTCTGGAGAGAAGACTGATTTCTTCCTGGATTGAATACAACACCTTGTCAGACATTGACATTTGTGTGTGGACTGGGATGATGGTTGCTTGAAAATTAATGACACCCAATGTAAAGGACATTCCAAGCTTCTATAAATGTATAGCTAATTTGTATCATGCATATTATTAAAACTATTATCTCACAGACAAAACTTTTCAAACTGCCCTTATATCTAACATTAATTTTATTTTGATATAAGAATTTTATAATGAGAAACATCATTGGCTGATATTTAAATTGTCTATTAATAAATAAGGCAAAAGGGATATACTCTATGTGATTTTTTTTCTAAATTTTCAGATTGGTTTGATTTCTATAGTTCATCTTCGGGATGAAAAAGTTACACAGAATTCCCACATAATTAGTCAGTACGTCAAGACTTCAGGGGTCCCACTATATTCTTTGCAGGTATTGTACTTTTGTGTTCAAGTTTCTGTTTTTTAATAATTTTATGTTTAATTTTATAAAAGCAGCATTACTTTTCATGCGAATAGAAATAAAGGTATCAACACAAACAGCATACAATTTATTATTGGTTAGTGTCTGACCTGGCAGGTTTTTAATATAGCATCACACAATCATTGCATTGACAGTCAGCACAAATATAAAATATATTAAATATTATACGGGATGCAGAGCTGCAGAGAATCTGATGAAGGCTTGTGCCAAAATATCATAGTTTGTCTTATCTCTCTACTGGGTTAGTTGTGTAATACCATTTTATGTTTAATTTACACAATAATTGTATTGACTGATAAATGGTTTTATATATATTCTTTTTTCCTTCCTCATTTGCCTTTCAGCATTGAGGGGAGACATAATTTGTGGTCTTTTGTTCTTCTGTTCGCCTCTGCTGCTGTTATGTTTCCTAGTGTTTCTAATATTCCATCAATCCATCTTTTCGTGGTCGGCCCTTGAGTCTGGTGTTCTCGCAACATTTTATTGAAGGCTCGTTGTGTTTTGATCTTTCTGCATTGTCACCTGGCCAAACCATTCTATCTGTTGTTTTTTTAAATATTCTATGACGGGGGTTATTCCTAGCTTTTTTCTGAGTTCTTTGTTTCTGATCTTATCTCTCAGGCCATTTTCTGTTATTCGTCCAACACATTTCATCTCAGTAGAGGTTATTTTTCTTATTGTTCTTGCTTCTAGGGTCCAGGACTGGCATTTGTAGCACAATGTTGGGATGAAGATTGTATTGTAGAGTGCCCATTTTGTCTCTGGGGTTATATCCTTGTTGGACTTTAGTGGTGATAGTTGTCCAATGATTTGACAATTTTTGTTGCATCTTGAGTCTATTTATGCTGATTGAGAATTGTCATTTGTCACTAGACTTCCTAGTTTTATATATAATATGATTAAATGGGATCAGAATGTAGCACATGAGCTTTACAAATCACTGACAACTAGTTGGCCAATCAGTGAACCTGAACTCACCAAGACCATAGTCCAACTTCAAATTATGTTCCCAGAAATATGCTACAAAGTCTGGCTAAGAGTGTATAGAACTAATAGAGAAGGCAAATCCAATCAAAAATATATACTATGACAAAGTTTAGTCCATTGTGCAAAAAGTGCATATATTCCAACTTCATTGTGCAATTATGATGCATGATAATATACACTCCTCCTGCTGAGCAAATCAAGAAGACTATACACTCTTCTGGACACTTATTTTCTGTAATGCTTCCTTCAAGTTTGGGTATTGGCTCACAGAGTTTGATAAATACTAACAGTTAAGAAGTACACTGACCCACTTATGTTGCTTAGTATGATGAAGTACAACATAAGCTATGATGCAGATTTACCTTTTTATAGAGCTTTAATAATGAAACGATTTGATGGTAGCAATAAAGTCCTTCAGTCCTTTCTGGTATTTGAAAGCTTTATTCTTTTTTTTTAGATTTGTTTATTACTCTCCTTGTGCTATAATTTTATTTTATTTTCCACCTCTTTTGCTGCAAATCTGCTGTTTACACCTCATACAGTTATTCATTTTTTGTTCTCTATCTCAGTACAATCAATAACTTAGTCCTTTATTTAATCATATTTGCAATAATTTGCTTTATTCTATATTTCCTACTTTATGAGTTTCTATATCTAGAAATAATTTTGTAAAAAATTTAAAATTGCCTTTCATTGTCCATAACTTTCAGTACATTTCTAATATTTTGTGTTACTTTAGGTCAGTATAGGACTTTTTTATTTCTTTTTTTCCATTTCAGCCTTTGTATCTAAGCAGTGACTCTTGCCAAAGTCAACAGAATCATCAAAACATAGGAAGTGCTGCAGTCCAACATGTAAATAAAACCCAAAAAAGCAGCTCTGAAATATTGCCAGACAATACGCAAGCTTCTGAAAATGTGCTTTCAAATGATTGCAGTGGAACTTCAAGTGCCAATTCTGGAAGTAAATTCAGTGATAGATGTTTATCTTGTGATTGCCCACTGGAAGTGAAAAGTGAATCATTATTGCAAAAGCATGATTCACTTTCATCTATACCCGATGACACTACAGCAGGAATTTGTGAGAAATGTTACACAAAGAACAGAGCCCAAGCTGAAGGGAAACATGATATCAAACCGGTGAAAGAACAGTGTGGAGATTCTGAAAGTGAAGCTGAGGTTGTATCACTTTCTGATGATTTAACTTATGTAGATGATAATATGGATCCACTAGATTGTCAGACAGATATTCAAGCAGAATGTGTTGTGTGCCAAACACATCAAGTTAGATGTGCTCTGTTACCATGCCGACATGCCTGCGTGTGCTTGGGTTGTTTCAAGTTGTTGTACAGGTGCCCTATGTGTCGTGCCAGTATTGAGTCATACTTTTTGCTGCGGAGCAATCTTAACAATGAGGATGGTAACACTGATGATGAAGATGATGGTCAAAGTGAAAGTGGTGAGGATGAAATGTTACACAACTTGCAGCATCAAGCAGTGAATGCTAGATTTTACCAAATATGGCAAAGATTTAACACGCGATTAAATAATATTCTAGGGTTTAGGTAGGTAAATATATTTGTTAAAACAATTACCAATAACCCATATGTAGCTTTCATGAAACTTATCTAACCATTTTAGTTATGTCATGAGCTTTTATTTTCCTGGTAAAGTCCTAGTTTAGTGTCTTTCTGCTAAATGTGTGATCTCCCCTGATTGTCCGCATTTATTTGAGTGCAACTGCTTTTAGTTTTTGCGTATTTAATTTTATTACTTCAACAAGGTTTAGGGTTAATTTTACTTATTTTTAACACAGGGGTTTTATAAAGACAGATTAGAGAACGATTGAGTAAAGTGCAAGAGGATGTTACTCTGAGCAGTAAGATACTAAACTAGGAATATATAATTTTCCTTTCATAACTTATGATTTATTTCAAATATTTATGAGTTGATTGCATTGCACTATATGTTGCTATCATGCACACAAGGTATGTGTTTTCATTGTTGTATACTACATATCTTTAAAAAATTGGCATAATCAACCATATGTGAAGCTGCTTGGCAAAACAGCATCTTGCAATACAACATTCTCTTTCCAACATTCACCTATATAATTTCCCTGAATAAAGCTGTATAATTATTTACATTCTTCTTGACTCTTATTTCTTTTCTTCATATTATAAAATATAAGCTGTGTTCTGTCGCCGGGTTTGTTCTCACTTTACAGCGAAATTATGAGATCAGTAGTAGAAAAAAAAGAAACTGAAGCCAATGGTCACAGCATAAACAATTTGTGATATATGGATGACACAGTTTTAATATCAGAGACAGAGAATGAACTACAAGAAATGATAGACATAATAGTAAAAGTAGGCAACAAGAAAGGTCTCAGTTTGAATAATAAGAAAACAGAAGTATTGTCATATTGAAGAAACAATCATCACCATCATGCAGCATGAAAATAAATGGGACAAATCTAAAGCAAGTACAGAGCGTCTAATACTTGGGCACACTAATATCAGATGGAAGATGCACCACAGAAATAAAAAGTAGAATAGCTCAGGTCAAAATAGCATCTCAGAAAATGGAAAACATCTTGTGCAACAAGTCTGTGTCAAAAGAAGTGAGAAAGAGAGTTCAGCTGTACTATTTAGAGCCAATTCTGACCTATGGGAGTGAATCATGGACAGTTCAGTTGACAAACAAATGAAGAGACAATTAGAGGCTGCAGAGATTGAATTTCTCAGAAGAATGTTGAGAGTTACCTGACCAGCTAAAAGGACCAATGAAGAAATTCCCAGAGGCCAGCACAAAAAGGGAGTTCCTCAGAAACATCAGAAACAATCAACATTTTTCAGGCACATCATGAGAAGTCGAAAGTTGAAATGCTTGGTTACAAGTGGCAAAAAAGAGGGAAAGAGAGATCACAGGCGATAAAGAGAGAAGATACTGGATAGCTTGGTGTCGTGGCATGGCAGACAGTCAACAACAGAACTGATATGATGCACTGTGGATAGAGACTTGTGGAAGGACATGGTCTTCCATGCCAACCGGTGTGGCACGTGATGATGATATTATAATGGATTCAGGGATGGCTGAACCCATTTAATAACTAGTTAATAAATAACTGAGTCTCTCAGCAACAGCGTTAAGAGCTTACAACAACCATATAGAACAACCAAGATATAGAGCTAGACCAAGAAGAAGGTGGATTGAGGGAATTTCATCATCATCATGTGTGCCATACCGGTTGGAGTAGGCGATCATGTCCTTCCACAATCTTCTTTCTACAGTGCATCGTATCAGTTCTGTTGTTGACTGTTTTCCATGCCATGACACCAAGCTAGCCAGTATTTTCTCTCTTTGTCGTCTGCGATCTCTCTTTCCTTTTATTTTGCCAGTTGTAACCAAGTATTCCAACTTTTCTCTTCTCATGATGTGCCCAAAAAATGTTGATTGTTTCTTTCTGATGTTTTTTAGGAGTTCCCTTTTTGTGTTGGCCTCTTTGAGAATTTCTTCATTGGTGTTTTTAGCTGTCCAGGGAACTTTCAGCATTCTTCTGAGAAATCCCATCTCTGTGACCTCTAATCGTCTTTTCATTTGTTTGTCTACTGTCCATGATTCTCTTCCACGGGTCAGAGTTAGTTCTATATAGTACCAATGAACTCTCTTTCTCACTTCTATTGTCATAGATTTGTTGCATAAGATATTTTTAATTTTCTGAAATGCTATTTTGGCCTGAGCTATTCTGCTTTTTATTTCTGTGGTGCATCTTCCATCTGATGTAGTTATTGTGCCCAAGTATTTGAAACGTTGTACTTGTTTCAGATTTGTCTCGTTTATTTTTATGCTGCATGAGGGAATTTATGACATAATAAAATAATACACAATGTTGGGATGAAGATTGTATTGTTAAGTGCCTGTTTTGCCTCAAGAATTATTTCCTTGTTGGACTTTGGAGATGATCTCTTTAATTATGTGGTTAACACGATCAAATGCAATTGGTAGCTTAGAAGGTATATGACTATGTTCTCGAACTTCTAACTGCACCTGTCAGTTTCAAAATGTTACTATTAAATTGTGTTACAATTCAAACAATTGAGCAAGCTATTATACTTTTATGTAACGTTATTTTACATATGGTTGTTTGACGGAAAAACTCATTTGACTTGTCTTTAGATATTGTTTTGTAAGATATTTCATTGTAATGCCTATTTATTCTAATGGTCATCACATTGGGAGTGTATAAAGGTTGGTAATAAATTTTTGTTTTAGATTTGTAATATATACTTTGTTATAGCTTTTAAAATGTTCGTATTAAGAAATTTTGCTTGACAAAATGTATTGGTAATAAAATCAACCATAAAACTATGCAAGACATATATATATAAGTATAAAGTGAGGCTTGTTTTTCTATCAATTTCTGATTTTAAGGTAGTTGAGATCAAATGCCTAGACCTATCAGAGACTGACAATACCACAGAATTCCTGTGTTCAAGTAGAGCACTTTAAACAACCCTTGATAGTTTAAAATAAAACAGGTTATATGCAGCAATTTGGACCAAAATATTTCAGAAGGAAATTCTTACTATTATTAAAATTGTGCTAAACTTTTCACTATTTTACAGTCGACTGTCTCTCTTGTGTTTCATTTTTGTAGTGGAGTGTTTGAGTCAGTTCTTTGTAAATTATCTCCTGCATAATGCTCATCATATGCCTGCCATTTTATGAATCTACCATGTCTTCTGTCTTTTTCCCTCTCTTCCCTTTTCTTCTATTATAAAAAGCAATTTTCTCAGATTACACCAGGGAAACTCCTTAATGATCACAGCCACTAGTTTCAATCTCAAAAGTGGCATTTAAATTTTAATCCCAAAAATGTTGCTGTATTTATAAATGTAGACTTCCTGAGGAAACTTTATTCCACTCATTCTTGAGATGAACATTTTTTTGTAGATGGATTCAAATTTGTGACACTTCACAATAATATTACTGTTCTAATTTCATTAATTTGCATGCTATTGACACATCAGCAGTCAGATTAAAAACCATGCAGGAAAACACAAATGAATTATCATCAATAGCCAGCAAAATTAGGCTTGAGATCAATTATAAAAAGACTAAAGACATGAAAAGCTTGGTTCCAACAGATGACAGAATATACATGGAAAACAAAACAGTGGAAGAGATTGATCGCTTTATCTATCTTGGAAGTCACATTGATCGGGAAAGGGATACACGCAAAGCAATTAGAGTCAGAATAGCTAAAGCAACAATGTCATTCAGAAACCTTGAAAAGTTGTGGAAATCAAAACTCATCAGCATAAAAACAATACTTAGACTATTCAAATCAAATGTACTATCAACCCTTACATATGCATACGTGAGCTGGAAAACAAGAGACATAGAAACAAACTTAAATGCATTTAAAAATAAATGTCTAAAGAAAATACTTGGTATAGCGTGGAACAAATTCAAAACAAACGAGGAAATTAGAGAAATTGCCAATCAGTAATCAAGAAAAGATGATGGACATGTGATGAGAAGAGACAATAACCGAATAGCGAAGCAAGCCCTCATGTTGGAAACAACAGGTAGGAGGACACAGAGAAGAACATTGATCAGAGAGGCAAATGCAGCATGGAATCAGCTTCCAGAATGAGATCGAGATGCTTGCTTAGAACAGAGGCAAATGGCGAGACTTTATGAGTGTTTTTTACAAGGATTGAAACTGCTAGAAAGAAAATTTAGAAAAAGAGAAAGAGTATCTGGGTCTATGCCCTATGGGCTGGCCATGGCTCAATAGCTCAAGATCTTCAGACTCACAGGTCACTGCTGCCTCCGGGTCATTGCCACACATGACTGTGGAGCTCCCAGACTCCAGTGCATATCTAACAGTACAAGACTGTATCTCAAACACCATAGGAATGGGAATATGATTAACAGAAGTAACCTGTAAGTAAGAACTTGTGTGACAAACTATGAAGAACCTAAACAAGACCTCAAAAGAAGCACCACCTTATTTATGATGCCGAAGTTGAAATATAAATACAAAGCAAAAACTGATCACAGAGGGAGAATGAAAGAAGAAAAAAAAGTACTGTGTACTAAAGGACATTGTGTACAAGTTCACTCGGTAATGATGGTTCTGTATACAGTGCAAGAAACCATTTATATATGATGATATGGTATTGTCTGTTAAATTAGTTTTAAGAATGAAGTGATAAATATAAATCATTACTGTGATAAACAATCATTTGATTGTTCTGTGTTTGTTCATAACATTTTAGTGATAACTATTGTTTTAAATCAATAATTTGGATGTAGATGTTTCAAGTTTCCAAAAGAATAAAGAAGGGAAGTAAGTCAAATGTGTTTATGTATACTTTGTGTATGTTTGTTTGCTAATGATGATTGTGTTTGTTTAAATATGCTCATCATCATCATGTGCCATACCGGTTGACGTATGTCATCACTTATCATGTCACTTCCACAATCCTCTATCCACTGTACATCGTATAAAATCTGTTGTTGACTGTTTGCAATGTCATGACACCAAGCTATCTAGTATTTTCTCTCTTTGTCATCCATGATTTCACTTTCCCTGTATTTTTCCAGTTGTAACCAAGTATTCCAACTATCCTCTTCTCACAATATGCCTGAAAAATGTTGACTGTTTCTTTAAACTTTTTTGTTTCTTTTTAAATATACTCTCTCTCTCTCTCTCTGCGATCAGGACTCAATCAGAGTAAGGATTCCAGACTCTCACATGAAGTCAGCTGTCAGGCTAAGTGTGTTGATCGCCCCCACAGACAGAACATCACAAGTAGATTTCGCCAGATCCACTCTGATTGAACACCCGTTAAAACGTTGCACTGTGTGCGCCAGTGGCCCTAGCCTTTGACTGTCCCCAACCTTCCTGCAAGGCAGCAGATTGTCTTTTCTGTAGGGGGATTCTGCCCTTAGATGGTCGGCCCTCCCAGGTTTACGAGCACCATCTGCCCGAGTCACTAGAGGTGACTAACTCTTAAATATACTAGTTGTCATTAAAAACTGACACACACAAAATGTGACATATTTTCAATCATTGGATAGTAGCACATGTGAACTATTTTCACATGAGGATTCACTATGAAGTGCTGATGTTCTGTTTTTACTGGGATTTTTATGAAACAACACATACATAAAAGATTTATTGAATCACGTGCAAATTAAGTTTTGTCAATTGTGGAGGTAATAAAAGTTTGATCATTTTGCAAGTAACAAATAATAGACACAATTGCCGGACTCAGTTTTCAATTCAGTGACAGTGAGTTGTACATTTCTTTTACACATGCATTAGAGATAAACAAAGAACAAGAGGTCAAATTCGATCCTGATTGACAGCTTCCGGGTTCAATCAGCCTTAAATTGGTACCAGATTTTTTCCTGGCAAAGTAAAGTGTCATGGGCATAATACCGACCACATTACCCCAAAAATCATGTGCCAAAGGTCTGTAAAAATTATGGTCACTAACCCCATATTCCCTATATGCCACTTAGCATGATGGGGCTCTTTACTTTACTATTAGAAATAAGCTGACATTTTTCAATATATATTGTCAAATCTGTAAAAGTTAATATTCATGTGGAAATGGATGATACGCATAAATATATTACCTTTTACAATATTTTATTACATTTAACGATTTACGACACATATAACTTAAGTGGTGCATTTTTAAATTATTTATATATGCTACTTATATGCTACTGCTGCTGCCCTCAAGTGGATTTCAAAGTTCCTAAAAACAGGTGATTTTTATGGAAAGTAAAGGCGGCCTGGCATAATACCGACCATATCACCCAGAAAAGCACCGTGGTCATAGAAAAATAATTAATAGAATAGCCTCAATGTTTGTGATAGTTCAGGAGTTGATGGACTAGTTTAAGGGTTTGTGATAGTGTAGGAGTTGATGGATTAGCTTAAGGGTTTGTGATGGTGCAGGAGTTGATGGACTAGCTTCAGGGTTTGTGATGGTGCAGGAGTTGATGGACTAGCTTCTTGGTTTGTGATGGTGCAGGAGTATGACTAGCTTTAGGATTTGTGATGGTGCTGGAGTTGATTGACTAGCTTCAGGATTTGTGATAGTGTAGGAGTTGATGGACTAGCTTTAGGGTTTGTGATGGTGCAGGAGTTGATGGACTAGCTTCAGGATTTGTGAAAGTGCAGGAGTTGATGACTAGCTTCAGGGTTTGTGATGGTGCAGGAGTTGATGGACTAACTTCAGGGTTTGTGATGGTGCAGGAGTTGATGGACTAGCTTCAGGGTTTGTGATAGTGCAGGAGTTGGACTAGTTTCAGGATTTGTGATCATGCAAGACTTGATTGGCTATCTTCAGAATTTGTGATAGTGTAGGAGTTGATGGACTAGCTTTAGAGTTTGTGATGGTGCAGGAGTTGATGGACTAGCTTCAGCGTTTGTGATGGTGCAGGAGTTAGACTAGCTTCAGGATTTGTGATCGTGCAGGACTTGATTGACTATCTTCAGAATTTGTGATAGTGTAGGAGTTGATGGACTAGCTTTAGGGTTTGTGATGGTCCAGGAGTTGATGGACTAACTTTAGGGTTTGTGATAGTGCTGGAGTTGGACTAGCTTTAGGGTTTGTGATGGTGCTGGAGTTGATGGACTAGCTTCAGGGTTTGTGATGGTGCAGGAGTTGATGGACTAGCTTTAGGGTTTGTGATGGTGCTGGAGTTGATGGACTAGCTTCAGGGTTTGTGATGGTGCAGGAGTTGATGGACTAGCTTCAGGGTTTGTGATGGTGCAGGAGTTGGACTAGTTTCAGGATTTGTGATCGTGCAGGACTTGATTGACTATCTTCATAATTTGTGATAGTGTAGGAGTTGATGGACTAGCTTTAGGGTTTGTGATGGTGCAGGAGTTGATGGACTAGCTTTAGGGTTTGTGATGGTGCAGAAGTTGATGGACTAGCTTTAGGGTTTGTGATGGTGCAGGAGTTGGACTAGCTTTAGGGTTTGTGATGGTGCAGGAGTTGATGGACTAGCTTCAGCGTTTGTGATAGTGCAGGAGTTGATGGACTAGCTTCAGGGTTTGTGATGGTGCAGGAGTTGATGGACTAGCTTTAGGGTTTGTGATGGTGCAGGAGTTGATGGACTAGCTTCTTGGTTTGTGATGGTGCAGGAGCTGATGGACTAGCTTCAGGGTTTGTGATGGTGCAGGAGTTGATGGACTAGCTTCAAGGTTTGTGATGGTGCAGGAGTTGATGGACTTGCTTCAAGGTTTGTGATGGTGCATGAGTTGATAAATTAGCTTCAGGGAATTTTAGAAATTGACATGGACATCACTCGGTGAAGACAGTCATGAGATTGCAAAACTTTATAATGCTCATGTAAGTAGAAATTGACAATCTGTATGGGTGAACATGGTGTGAGCACAATCAGTGACCTTCTGGAATTTCAAGTGTGCACAATCTTCACCTGCTGGCAGTCTTCTTCAGCAATCAACTACTGCTATGCATTTAGATGTTTAGACCAGCATGGAACACGAATAAGGCAATGTGTTTGAGGTCTTCAATGATTCCCCATAGTTTATTGTGCAGGGTTTGTTTCTGTGGGCCATATTTGTGTTTTTAGGATGTTGAAAGTGCTGCAGTCATGTAGTATATGCTCTAGAGTCTGTCTTAATGGTCTGTAATTGCATGTTGCAAAGTCACTGAATTCTATCTTGTGTAGGTGTGATTTGAGGCCAAAGTGGTCTGTAGTTTTGGTCTCTGCATGACTGCTGAACTTGTTTAAGCTTTCATGTTCTGAATCATAATTTTTCATATAGCTCTCTCAGTTTTGTTTTCCAAGCTTATTTCAGGATTGTCTTTACTGCTTTGAGGAACTGGGATTGATTGAATTATTGAAGGTCCCCACCTACTTTTACGAGTTTGTCTGCTTTCTCGTCCCAGGATGTCACAGCATCAGGCATCCACTGCAGATATGTTATCTGCTAATAGAAGTAGGAAACTCTTTATACAGAGCTTTACAGTAGGTGGCAATCAGATTATCAGAAGAGAACTCCCCGTCAAGCAAGTGTTTCGGCCCTTTCGCTTTTTAAAACTCTTAGGGGAGATGACTCTTAGGCATTGATCTTCTGCTGCATTGAACTCGAAGGCTTACATTCGGCATATAATAATTACACTTAATTTGTGTAACACTTCTGATTGACTCTATTTCCATAGCCGGATCACACAACTATCTTAGCTTTGCGCGACCAGGTAAAGACAATAATTGAGCACCTATGGGTGTGCCCAGAATACTACAATATCAACTTTAACAACCTCTTCCTCTGTGTTCACTTAGCAATTGCTTTTCATTGTTCATCCTTTAAAAATGTTGGGAGAATGTAGTTGTGATGTGTTGTAGTTTATAACAAGTGCCAATATCTTCAACTCAACACATCATTGGCAAGTCCAGCTTGTTGCAGGAGCTACTGAGTTAGGTGCTCTGTGCACACAGTGAGCTGTGTGTTTCATCCATTTTGATCATGTTTCGATATTCCAATTGTTTACGAGGAATGATGATATCGTATGACAGGGAACAGTCAGCTATGTTCACTTTCTGCGTGGTTTCGCCTTATGTCTTTTGGCATGTGCTGAGACTGCTATGATGGGGACTACAGCTACCTTTCTTTGTTTGGGAGATGAGTTAGTAATTCGGATGATTTCACTGGCATGGGCGGTTGAGCATTTATGGATTTTAATTCGTTTGCAGTGAAACCGGGGCCTTCCATAACCAAAGAACATCATTGGCATTTTTGGGGACTGGTTTGCCTTCCCTCTTTAATCCTGTTCATTTAGCCAGACTAGTTAGCCTGTACTTAGCCAGGTGGGTTAGCTTGTACTTAGCCAGACTAGTTAGCCTGTACTTAGCCAGACTGGTTAGCTTGTAATTAGCCAGACTGGTTGGCCTGTACTTAGCCAGATTGGTTAGCCTGTACTTAGCCAGACTGGTTAGCTTGTACTTAGCCAGACTAGTTAGCCTGTACTTAGCCAGACTGGTTGGCCTGTACGTAGCCAGACTAGTGAATTTGTACTTAGCCTAACTGGTTAGCCTGTAATTAGCCAGACTGGTTAGCCTGTTTCCAGAGCCAACAACTGAAGGTGGAATAAAGTCTTGATCAGCATTGGTTCACTGTTCCTGACACAGACAATCAGCTATGAGTTGCTGACTGCATCCAGTATCTTGATGACCCATCATACTCTATAACCCTCCACATAGGCTCACCTCTAGCATGGTTAAAGGGTTTGTTTGCCTCCGGGATCCAAGGAGCTTTAACCAGCAGGAGCTTCGCCCCTGGCGGAGTCACCCAAACTGGATAGGTCCTTGGTGAAGAACCAGACATGGGAGCCAAAAAGAAGATGGAACCCTTTACATGAAGATGCAGAACCCACTGACGAGTGGTACTCTGGTCTGAGCTAATCCATTCTCACTTCACGGGTTAAATGTCTCTCTGTCTTTTCTCCTATGTCTGTCCTTTATCAAACAGACAGGTGCTGCTCAAGAACCACCTACGATAGAAAACTCTACGAAAAGCTCAGGCAGATGGTGCTTGTTATCCTAGGAAGGCTGACCATCTAATGGCAGAATCCCCCTACAGAAAAGAAAATTTGTTGCACTGCAGGAAGATTAAGGACGATCAAAGGCTAAGGATAGCAAACCCGAAAAAAATGCTGGCAGAAATCAGATGCACCTGGCCATCAGCACAGAATATGACGCAATGTCCAAACATGTACTCAATGAGAGCGAATACTCTGTCACATATCATCTTCTACTATCATAACTATTTATACTTGGATTCTGGATTTTCTAATGGAGGCTGTTGATTGATGAAATGAAAAAGTTTACAAAAAGATACAATAAGCAAATGGAGTTCATATTGACTTTAGAGTATTGTGAAAGAATGCAAAATAAAATGATTTGGGCCCATGTCTTGATCGTCTGGCCTAGAAAAGATCGACCATTATGCAAGGAACCATGAAAGGAATGAGGAGAGGTAGGCAAAGATAGAGATGGAAAAATAGCAATAAAGAATTGATAGGCCCTGATTTTGCACAGTCCCAAAAATTGACTGAAGATAGAGAAATGGAGAAGGTTGACTAAATCTGTCAGTGGTGCTCCAATGACCCCCAGGTTGACTAAATCTGTCAGCGGTGCCCCAATGACCCCAGGTTGACTAAATCTGTCAGTAGTTCCCCAATGACCCCCAGGTGGACTAAATCTGTCAGTGATGCCCCAATGACCCCCAGGTTGACTAAATCTGTCAGTGGTGCCCCAATGACCCCAGGTTGACTAAATCTGTCAGTAGTTCCCCAATGACCCCCAGGTTGACTAAATCTGTCAGTGATGCCCCAATGACCCCCAGGTTGACTAATTCTGTCAGTAGTTCCCCAATGACCCCCAGGTTGACTAAATCTGTCAGCGGTGCCCCAATGACCCCAGGTTGACTAAATCTGTCAGTAGTTCCCCAATGACCCCCAGGTTGACTAAATCTGTCAGTGATGCCCCAATGACCCCCAGGTTGACTAAATCTGTCAGTAGTTCCCCAATGACCCCCAGGTTGACTAAATCTGTCAGTGGTGCCCCAATGACCCCCAGGTTGACTAAATCTGTCAGTAGTGCCCTAATGACCGCCAAGTTGACTAAATCTGTCAGCAGTGCCCCAATGACCACCAGGTTGACTAAATCTGTCAGTAGTGCCCCAATGGCCCCCAGGTTGACTAAATCTGTCAGTAGTGCCCCAATGACCCCATGTTGACTAAATCTGTTAGTGATGCCAATGACCCCAGGTTGACTAAATCTGTCAGTAGTGTCCCAATGACCCCCAGGTTGACTAAATCTGTCAGTAGTTCCTCAATGACCCCCATGTTAACTAAGTCTGTCAGTGATGCCCCAATGACCCCCAGGTTGACTAAATCTGTCAGTAGTTCCCCAATGACCCCCAGGTTGACTAAATCTGTCAGTGGTGCCCCAATGACCCCCAGGTTGACTAAATCTGTTAGTGGTGCCCCAATGACCCCCAGGTTGACTAAATCTGTCAGTAGTTGCCCCAATGACCCCCAGGTTGACTAAATCTGTCAGTAGTGCCCCAATGATTCCCAGGTTGACTAAATCTGTCAGTGGTGCCCCAATGACCCCCAGGTTGACTAAATCTGTCAGTGGTGCCCCAATGACCCCCAGGTTGACTAAATCTGTTAGTAGTGCCCCAATGACCCCCCAGGTTGACTAAATCTGTCAGTGATGCCCCAATGACCCCCAGGTTGACTAAATCTGTCAGTAGTGCCCCAATGACCCCCAGGTTGACTAAATCTGTCAGTAGTGCCCCAATGACCCCCAGGTTGACTAAATCTGTCAGTAGTGCCCCAATGACCCCCAGGTTGACTAAATCTGTCAGTAGTGCCCCAATGACCCCCAGGTTGACTAAATCTGTCAGTGATGCCCCAATGACCCCCAGGTTGACTAAATCTGTCAGTAGTGCCCCAATGACCCCCAGGTTGACTAAATCTGTCAGTGATGCCCCAATGACCCCTACTGTTATAGGATGAAAAAGAAGATGTTGTCTGCTTCAGAACTTCAGTCCCCTCTTACAGTATCTGATTAAAATTTATGGTTGAGGATCACAATATTCTTCTCAAGTCTGCATGGGTGCATGCATTCACATCTGCTTGGGCCAATGGCTGGTGGCACATTTATTGATTTCTAAATCAAATATTGTTTGTTTTTGTTTATTTGCGTACACCAGCTTTATATCTCTAGAAAAGTCTTGAGGAACTGAATCAAATATAAAAAGAGACATTTTAAGAAATGCATTCATTTTATTTGGGTATATTTTAAAAACTTATTTTACAACAATGAAGGATGTTTAGAATCGCTAACCATTAATTCTTTATTTTTGGGGGAATTTAAATTTAATCAACATGCACATTTGAAAGCTTAAAATAAAATTACCAAGTTAACAGTGTTTGTGCATGATTTATCAACATCTCTTGCAAATCACTGTCCTTTTAGAGAATAAGAAAAAAAGCAGATAAATTCTTCTTCATATACCTACAATTTTCTGAACAGTAAATCTTTAGCAGTTAGCAATCAAGTTGTACATGGTGACACGACTGATATAAGAATCAACATCACAGTACTCAGAAGAGACCCATAAGTGGTCAGTCCTTCATGAAAGATAGAACAAAGTATACGTTCTAATAATTTCTGTAGCAAACTGGTTATGTACACTCTGACTTGTCCTTTCAGTTGTTCCAGTTTATTTGTACCAAGTTTAACTCTTTATTCTGGGAGTTAAATAACTACTTCTTCTTCATCCCAAATAACCCTGAGGGTGATGATGTCACCACTGACAGATTTAGTGAACCTTCTCCATTTCTCTCTACCTTCAGTCATTCTTTGGGACTCTGTAAAAGTCAAAGCCTGTCCACTCTTTAGATGTTATCTTCCCATTTCTTTCTTGTCTGATCTCTCCTTGTTTCTTTCACAGTTCCTTGTAAAATGGCCTTTACTAGACCAGACAATCAAGATACATGGCCAAACCATTTCATTTTGTCCTTCTTTATAAGTCAAAATGTCATCATGTCCTCCAAATGTCAAGACTACTAAAATGGTGAAGAAAATATAAAAGGAAAGTCATGCGGAGAAAGTGAAGATGGAAGTAAAACAACATGCTTGTAAAATTTTCTATGTGCATATTCACAATTTGTGGAGAAAACACATGACCATCACCATTAAATATGCCACAATAAGGCACTGTTCTTTATTTTTATATTTATATCAGGCATTATTAGCTTGAACAGTTTATTTTAAGTAGCTCACTCAAAGTACAATATTTTAAAAATGAATGTAGTAATCTCCCTTGCATGTGGATTAAATTTGAGGGACCTGTGTCAGCCAAAATTTCATTCTGTAGTCATACAGATATTGCCTTATGCTAGGATAAATATCAAATCTAAGGTAACTTTGAGATAAAGTATCAAACGTGGGCCATTCAATTGTTAGTGCAGCTCCTGGATTTGAACTCTCTGCAAATTTGATCACAAGGTCCACGAGGTTGTCAGAAAGCTCTTGTTGGACAGGGATTGTGAAATTAGACTTTGGAAATTCAAATGCGACATCTGTTCCATGCGTCATGCAAGGTAGGTCACAGAGGTCAGTCTGTGGACAATAGTCAAAGTGGTAGAGATAGGTTTTTGATGTGGTTTTATTGCACTTGATAGTAGATTCACTTGAAACGGTAGGACAAGATGGAGTGACTGATTGATGGCAGCTTGACAGGGCTAGTGCCATTTCAACAGCTGGCACAATGAAAGTTACATCTCCTGCTAGTTCCATTACATTTTGTGGACGGGCAGGAGAATTTGTAAGATGTGAGCCAGTATAAAATGAATAAATTTTATCCTTTAGTTCTTTGCTTACATTATAGTTGAGCCCATACCTCCCATGCAGCAAGTAATCCGTCAACTCATTAACAAACTTGACATCAGAAAGCTGTGATTGATTTATGGGATTGATAAAGTGGTCAACTATTAATGAACCTTCATTATTGAGCATGCCAATCAACAAGTCTTTATTAAAAGCCTTGATCTCTTCCAAATATTTCACATTTCTTAACAGCTTCAGTGGTTCATCTGGGATAAATTTGCCATCAATGATTGGCATCCAAATAAAGTCAATTTGTCGCTGCGCTTCAGATATATTGAATGCAGTTGGTTTGCTGAACTTGAGAATATCATCAATGCTCAACTTACGAAGGCATTCAGCCATCTCTGATGATGAATCTTTTGAACAGCCTACCATAACCGAGAATTCTTCAGCTCTCTGTTTGGAATATCGAGAAATTAGTGAGGTTGCGCCTCCACTTTGAAGAATGGCTTTCTTGAAAAAAGGAGATGACACCGGAGATAGCACATGAAGAGCTGCACTAATTGCACCTGAGGACTCACCAAATAATGTAATTGATTCATCATCTCCTCCAAAGAAACTAATATAATCTTTAACCCATTTAATAGCCAAATACTGATCCCACAATCCATTATTACTAGGAAGCTCATCATCATTCATTGTGAGAAATCCGAATGCCCCAAGTCTATAGTTAATGGAGACAACAATGATGTCACCTTTCGTGACTAGCTTGTCTGGCTCTGGAAATGTACCTCCAGCCACAAAACCACCACCATGAATCCAAACCAAAACTGGCTTCTTCTTTTCTGTTTCGCCCATTTCTCCACTTCCCGGGACATAAATATTAAGGTAGAGGCAGTCTTCACCATAGTATGGGTCTGTGCTCTTCTTTGTTACAGAGCAACAAGATTTTTGGTAATCATTACTGTTATACAACTGGCTCCGATCAACATTATCTAGGGTTGTGGGCGCTTGAAACGCAGATCACCTATAGGGGGCTTAGCAAAGGGTATAGACTTGTAAGCAACATAGCTGTTTCCATAGATCTTACTGGTTGTGATCACACCTACAAACCGACCAATGGGTGTGGCAACAATGGGTGGGGTAGTTGCTGCCTCAGTAGAACCAGTATGCAATGCCCAAATAAGACTACAAAGGCTTGCTGAAATCACTATAAAGAGGGCACTCGTAATGAGACCAATTACTTTCCAACTCATTCTTGGGGATGTCTTCCCTGAGTATCGCCGGGAGCGTCTGGATTTATCTGTAAAAAAAAAAAGAAAATTGAAAGTATGCATGGAACTAGTATTCTGTGTATGGATTGTCTAATTTGTTTTATGTTGTACACATAAAAATAGAACTAACAGCTCTATTTGTAGTAAGTATATCAGTGTTCTGACTTGTAAGGAAGTGTGCTATTAATTTTTCTTTAATTATTCTTATTTCTCCTGGATATTTCAATAATCCTTGTTGTCTGTGTTTATTTGAGCTACTGTTCTCTCTTATGTATTTTAACACCCACAATTTTTACTTGTTTAGGTTTTCCATTCAAGCACATATGATTAAACTGTTTTCTATCAACTGTTTTCTGTAGCAATGTCTTATCAAACTTCACATTTATCTTTTCATATTTTGCAGTTTTACTGATTATAGGAAGCAACCGCACTAATCAGGTCCAGCCCAAAGGTGCTCAGTTTTTCTTGACAGATAAAGCAAAACATGAAACAGATAGTCCCTGCAGCTCACTTTTTATATCCATTTCTAAATTGGTCTTTCATTTTCTCCATCTTATTCATACCTAGCTTGCCCCTCAATCCAGAGAAGTTCATCATTCAACCATTCTTGTTCTGCTTCTTTCCTTTCCAATTTGCCTTTCAGCGCCGAGAGTAGATATAATTTGTGGTCTTTTGCTTTTCTGTTCGCCTCTGCTGCTGTTATGTTTCCTAGTGTTTCTAATATTCCATCAATCCATCTTTTTCATGATCATAGTTGTCATTCAACCATGTCGTTCTTTAAAAAATGTTCATAGAATACCCACATATCTCTTTCTTGTCAAATTCCTCTTAATTTTTGTTAATAGCTCAGACCTATTAACATATTTCGTACCTAGGGGTTTAACACACAGTAACACAACCATTTTTCACGATTTTTTGTAAAAATTTGAAACAATAGCAAGAAAATAAATTAAAATTGATCTATCTGCTCAGGAAGTCAGAAAAGAAGTTAAATAAGAGAATTACAGGTTATAGTGGAAATAATTGTGGAATCATCAATAAATTAAAAGCAACAAAAACTGTCTCCAGGGTTCAACATCCCTCTATAATAATATTCATTTATTATTATTTGTCTTCAACATGTCAGCAACTAAAGCCAGTTTTTGTAGCAGTTGGAAATCAAAAAGAATAGGCCAAAATTGGCCACTGTTCGGGCAAAATTGATTGGAAAAAATCTACTCAAAATGCCAAAACTCTTGATGATAAAAATATGAGAATAACTATAAAGTTGGAGAGCCTCTGCCTGTATGGTGAGGGACACCTAAGCAAACTGCTACTGGTATGAAAAATAGGAATATTTGATATTCACACAAGCTTCAGTCTCTCATGGGACTTGGCTAGAGATGGCTGATGTACACAAACATACAATAGCCAACAAACAATTGTTGATTCAATCAAAGACAGATCATTTTTCTGAGCCTCTAGGAAATGCCAGTATTTTATTCAGACTAAGCTACCTTGGTGGGCACCCAATTGTAGGTGAGTAACTTAAATCTGCAATTCACTTGAATGATTGCTATTTTTGTTACTGAACAAGCAAGTTTTCCAAATACTAAACTAAAATGGTGTTGTAAATCACAAAATAAATTACAGTTCTTTTAACACGAAAAGAAAAATAATTAATAATTAATTTGAGTTACTGTTAAATCAATATGGACAACATTTTTATACTGAAAAATAAATCTCAATTATTTCAGTTATGTATTTTATATTGTAGAAATGAGCGAGTTCAGTTATCAGTTAGATTGAATATCTAGTCAGATTAAGTGGAAGATAGCTGTTCAGTCAAACTCAAAGTATGTGTACAGAATAAAATAAATTAAGTTAGCCAATTTTTAAATCAGCTGTTTGACTATTAAACGTCTTATTTAATGATGTCTCACTATTCTATTTCATTTATTGTTTCCATATTTTTTTCAGATTAATTAAGCTTATTTTTTTACTTTTAGCCAATTTTTTTAATCAACTGTTTGACTACTAAATGTCTTATAAACACTACTCTATTTAATATATTGTTTCCATATTTCAAAAATTAATTAAGCTTACTCATGATCGCTGGTTCTTAATAAGCAAGAACTTCTGTCTTGTTTCCAATCCTCTCATTGACAGTAAAAATAAACCTTTTTAATGCACTACATTTAGAACAAAGTGGCGCCTTTGAATCTTGAAGCCGATGCTACCCTACTATCCGTGTCATTTCATTGCATGAACGAATGAAATGCAAGACTAATGATGAATGCTAGGAAAGTATGTCTAATATTTTACTTTACCGTGATTTATGCTCCCCAAATCCTGTATATACATATAATATACTATACCATACGTCACACAATACACATGCTCTGGTAGTCGGTCCTATAATTTTATAATCGTAGGCGTATATACTATACAGACTATACTTATGTTTCAACCGTCATAAAATGAAGTTTTAAGCTTGGAGTGGATATGAAATACTATCACTAACTAACAGGATGTTCGTCTTACGTGTACAACTATTAAACTAAATTATTATTTCTTTATTTATCTTATATATTATTTTAAAATACTAATTTAAATACCACTTCACGACTGCAGGTTGTAGGTACTGGCTCAATGTCCATTTTCTTTTTTATACTGGAGATGATTTTTACCCGATTGGCTATATTTTGCTGACTTTGCTCTGCTTTTGGTCGTTATATAAAACATATCCAACTTTGCGACCTCTGCTCAACTCAAATGTCCTTGGAAGTCAAGGAAAAAATCTTCGTCGCTTCAGTTCCGAGAACTCACTAGTCTGAAGTTATTAAACTGTAACTAAACAGTCACTGCTAGTGTAGCACAGTAGCTCATCCCCTTTATTATTAAACACAAGCTTTAACTATCATTGTTTGCTTTAGAAAAGCGTCACGGTTGATAACAATGTCGAATACAAACGACGTTTTTTTTTTCCAACAACAATTTCTACAAAGAGACTTGTAACTAGCAACGGAGATATCGCGAATTAGAAAGAACAAACTTCCTGGATACAAAAGACATCCGTCTAAAGATTCGCATTATAATATCTTCATAAACTAGTTAGAACCTCGTGTCGATGTTACAGAATTCGTGTCCATTGCTCCTCTGTGTAATCAGTCGACGGTACAGCAGCTATGGACATTTCCGAACACGATGATGATGGCCCTTAATTAAAGAACAAGAACAGAATCATTTATTTACAAGGAAATTAATCGCTTTGTAATCAGTGTTTCTTTTTTTAAATGTTATTTTACCCTCTCCTTTATTTTAATTATTTTGTGTAATCATTACACACGTCAAGTAAAGGGTGCAAGCGGTTTACAGTTAACTGCTTACACCCTTTACTTGACGTGTGTAAGCAGTTTAAGCTCAAAGATAACGAAAGATGACTATGCAGTGTTTAATAGCAGGAAATAGTGACGATGAAGACACTCTAAACCTCGATAAGGAACACCCGGTATTTTTAATTCAATGTTGGAATGATATCTATGTTTGAAGGTGGGGCAAAAGAAACGTTGGAATTATCAGTAATAGAACCTGAATCAGTAAATGCACAGCAAGTAAGTTGCCATACATTCAAATGGGGAAAACAAAACATAGACATGTATCAAATGGGGAAAACAAAACATAGACATGTGTCAAATGGGGAAAACAAAACAGACATGTATCAAATGGGGAAAACAAAACATAGACATGTATCAAATGGGGAAAACAAAACAGACATGTATCAAATGGGGAAAACAAAACAGACATGTATCAAATGGGGAAAACAAAACATAGACATGTATCAAATGGGGAAAACAAAACAGACATGTATCAAATGGGGAAACAAAACAGACATGTATCAAATGGGGAAAACAAAACAGACATGTATCAAATAACTGTCTCGATGATTATATCTTTACCAGAGAGCTGCAAATTTGCGAAAACAGAAGATACGTTATTGGCGCCTAAAGAAATTGAGTTACTCAATTAATTTGCGGGTCATCATAATTGCACACCCAACATGTCCATAGGTGCTCAGATCCCTTCTTCGGCAAGTCTCGTAGTATCCAGCGACTGATGACTCCATTTCTGCGTTGGTTGATAAGTATTCTTACACGCATACTAAGTTTTTCGTTTCTGGCTGTGCCCTTCTTAACTCCCATCGCTTTCATTCGAAGGAGTGACGTGGACTCATGATTGTCGAAGTTCTGTGCCCTTCCCACAACTCAGAGGGCATTGATAATGTCCGTCCGATCCATTGGTTGACTGCCCTCAACAAGAGCGCAGCTAGCCAATCTGTCCGCTCTTTCATTCCCCGGTACTAACGCATGTCCTGGAACGTAGACAAAGGTGACCCTAAATATTTTTTAATTCTGCGATGACTCTGCCCATTGAATGCGTACAGAGCCCTCCTCCACTTTTTTAAAATTATGCTTATCGAATCACTCAGTACACAGGCATGGGCGTAGTCTTGTGAGTCTAACCAGATAATTGCCCTGGTCACTGCCATCACCTCCACCGTCATGCTACTCGTGGTCATAAGGTATGCACCACTGCCTAATGAAATGTTTAACTATTGATAACTGAAGATTTCGTTAAATAAGTGGTGAATCTTGAGCGTACGCTGAGCAGAACGTAACAGGATCTTGATCGTGCGCTGAGCAGTACGTAACAGGATCTTGATCGCAAGCTGAGCAGAACGTAACAGGATCTTGATCGCAAGCTGAGCAGAACGTAACAGGATCTTGATCGCAAGCTGAGCAGAACGTAACAGGATCTTGATCGCAAAGCTGAACAGAACGTAACAGGATCTTGATCGCAAGCTGAGCAGAACGTAACAGGATCTTGATCGTAAGCTGAGCAGAACGTAACAGGATCTTGATCGTACGCTGAGCAGTACGTAACAGGATCTTGATCGTACGCTGAGCAGTACGTAACAGGATATTGATCGTCCGCTGAACAGAACGTAACAGGTTCTTGATCGTACGCTGAGCAGTACGTAACAGGATCTTGATCGTACGCTGAACAGAACGTAACAGGATCTTGGTCGTAAGCTGAACAGAACGTAACAGGATTTTGATCGTACGCTGAGCAGTACGTAACACCATGCACAGTTGATGCTAATAACATGGACGCATGTCTCGATATGTATTTGATGATGGGTTATTATGTTTTGTTATCGTTGAGAGATTACTGATCTATTGATCCATATAGGAGTATACATCGCAAATGTAACGCCTAGAAAAAGGGCTTGAAAATATACGCAAAAACACCGTACAAAGCAACTAAACAGACCAACCGTATAGAAATAGCGTGGACCACGATAGACAATATAAATACAGGCTTGTAATGCACATCTCAACAGGAAAGATTGATGTCAAGTGCCATGAAATCGTCACCAAAAGTAAAACATGGACGGTGTTAATCTTATAGATCGTCGCTACGTGTGTTCTGAATTGGATTGTAAGTCAAAGATATACTACTACCTCCGTCTACTTTTCGATCTTCTAGTATAGCTGTCAATAATGCCTATTCCATTTAAACAAACTTCACGGAAGTAAAAGTGGTGGGCTAATGATTTAACTGGCACTATCATTGGATATATATAACTGGAGGCGAAGGCGCGTCTCCCAGCACCAGAGCTGGAAGTTGTCAGCGACTTGTGCCAGGATCGGTGAACCAGAACCATCCAGACCCTGCTCCACCTCTCCGTGGTGCCTCCAGTAACAGACTAACCTGTCTAGTCTGGCCAAGCGAGCATGGATCGAAGATGGAAGACAACCCGGTACTCAAAAATGCCGTGCTGAAGTCGGATGTGTTGGGTCGAAAGGCGCAAATATCACAGTTACACTGCAAACCACAACACAACGCAGAGGTAAAGGCATCAAGGTGCACAAAAAGGTTTTTATTTTTCCTCTCTTTAGTATCTAGCATATTATCGCAATGTAGTTAGATTTGTTAATATATCGTTATATATAATTTGTGTGTTTGTTGTTCGTTCAGATGAAGGCCTACTTGGCCGCAACATCGACTTTTGTTCCGTCCATTACCACGTAAAGCTGTCACCATACCACTTTTTTCTTCCTTTTTTTTTAGTATTGCTAACACAACGCAGACACGCCCACTTAACGTCCTTTTAAGGACGGATGACAAAGAGGAATTCTACAGTCTACGAATGCTCTAGAATACTTTAGTCATCGGGCGAACGCAAGCAAGCATACTCTTTCATTAATGTTCCTCTCTGACCGAAAAATAGGGTAGAAATCAAAGTTCCCCACGATTGACGATTTGCTGCTAGTTCTTGTTGTTTCTTAGCCCCATGGTTAAGTCTTCTCTAATAATTGTTCTGCTTAGCTTTTCTCTTGGTCTTCATTGTTTTCTTTTACTAGGTGGCTTCCATAAGAATGCCTGATAGGGAAGTCTTTCTTTATTCATTCTCAGCACTTGACCGATATATTTCCAACGCTTTCTTCTTATAAAGCTCGACACGGATTCATATTTTGATTCGGCTCTTATCCGTTCGTTTCAAATGTATTCTTTCTAGCTTATGTTTGAGATCCTACGTCGACATTTATTCTCATATGGCATTTTCATAATATCCATGGTCTTGGTAGATTTTAAACGTTCACATACATATGTTAGCACTAGTATCATAGAGAAGCTGAACAGTCTAAGTTGTGTTCATTTACTGAGTACTTTGAATCTCCAGATGTTCGTCAGTTTGTCGAAAGCACTTGACGCTAATGCGACGCGTGTCATGATTTCTGATGTAATGCCTCCCTCTCTCAACATTTTTCTGCCAAAGTAGGTACAATTTGTAGGTTTTTGTAGTATTTCATTGTTAATTGTTATATCATTGTATCAATTATGTTGTTGACTGTATTCCATGCCACAACACCAACTATCTAGTAACCTTTGTTTTTGCACCAACTATCTAGTATCCTTTCATTTTGTCGTCTGCGATCTCTCTCTCTCTCTCTCTCTCTCTCTCTCTCCCTCTCTCTCTCTTTCATTGTATTTTACCAGTTGCAGCCAAATATTCCAACTTTTCTCTTCTCATGATGTGCCAAAAAAATGTCGATGGATTCTTTCTTGGTTTTAGTTCTCTTTTTGTATCGACTTCTACGAATTTTCTCGTTGGGCACTTTAGCTGACCAGGGAACGCTCAACATTCTTCTGAGAAATTGTATCTATGTGGCCTCTAATAGTTCTTTTATTTGTTAAATAAGACCTAAATAGGTAACTGTAATAGAATAATTCTAGCAGAATAAAAGGATGGAAATGACAGGACAAAATCACTGACATAGAATTCTGGAAATGTACCAGTCAAATACCAGTAATAAAGAGATACAATGAAAACGATGGCGCTGGATAGGACACACACTGCGGAAAACTGAGAGGATTACACAACAGGCCCTTTTTGGACACTTCAACGAAAAAGACAAAGAGGAAGACCAAGAAATTCTTGGAGAAGACAGACAGAAGCAGAGATGAAGATGATGGGGAAGTGATCTTAAAAGAATGGCAAGAAACAGAACGACTTGGAAAGTCTTTTTTGAAGACTTATGCTCCACAGGGAGCTGAAAGGTAGAAGAAGAAGTAACTCTAATGGCAAAAAACTTTGTGTTACTTCATATGTCCTTCAGGTCTGATCCTTTCTCTTTGGTGCTTCTTTGACGAGAACAATCTTTCTCCTTTGCCTGGTTCGTAGCCATTTTTGCGAATACTCGAAAGTGACCACGTTACAAGATGGTGCCCCCTGTTCTCGGCCCGATTGACCATAGTCTATTGCTCTTTCACCTTCACCTTCCTTTGTGATTGCTTTTGCCCAAAGCTCTCTTTTCTTGGAAAATGAGAACCCGTCTAGTCTTGAATTGGAGCAAGTAGTCTAGCCACACTGGAAGACGCTTCAGCAGAAGAAAGTGGACCTCATTGGTTTTCAGACAAGATCTAGAATGTTACTGTTTGTTATTTCATCTCTCCGCGACTTCCATGAGATTTCAAGTTTATGTTAACAGTTCATTAAATTTAACAATTTTGTGAGGGAAAAATATAAACAAAATTTAAAAAAATACACTGACATTTTTATCTTATTTAAATGCAAACATATACCACTCGGCAAAGATTAACAGTATCCAAGCAAAATAAAATTTCAAATTTGTAGTCTAGTTTCGGTACATTTGTAAAATGTATTAATACCAAGGTTGTTATTAAATGTAATTATATATAATTGTATATTGTATTATATATATATATATATATATATAAATATATATATATATAATATGCATTGCTTTAGCTTGTATAAGTTTGTGTTTTTTAAGAAACAAAACGTATGGGTTTTGTTTTTTTTTGCACAAGAGAAAAACGAAAGAAATATTCACCTGTTTGCTTCCCCAGACATTAGTGAAACAAGCAGATGGAAACAGGCAACATGGTTTATATAGCCGCAACGTAATAAATACTCAATATATGCAATAAATATGTTCCAGCTAATCGGGATATCGGTTAATGGAAACAGCCCTTTATTTGAAATAAATATTATAGGGTGGAAGGGCTGCATTTTGATAAAGTGAGTTGAGCATTATTCAAATATAGAGTAGGCTTATAACGTGACAGGGAGCTACGATAACTCAGTGGTTAGTGAACTGGACTACATTGGACAAGAGGTAGGGTTCGATCCCAACCGACGGCTTCTGGGTTCATCCAGCCTTAAAATGGGTACCGGGTTTTTTTTCTGGGAAAGTAAAGCGGCACGGGCATAATACCGACACATTACCCCTAAAATCATGTACTGAAGGTCTGTAAAATTTATGGTCACTAACACCATATTAGGGAGCCGCGATAGCTCAGTGGTTAGTGAACTGGACTACAAAGGACAAGAGGTAGGGTTCGATCCCAACCGACGGCTTCAGGTTCACCCAACCTTTAATGGGTACCGGATTATTTTTCTGGGAAAGTAAAGCGGCACGGGCGTAATACCGACCACATTACCCCAAAAAAACATGTGCCGAAGGTCTGTAAAATTTATGGTCACTAACACCATATTCCCTATACGCCACTTGGCGTGACGGGGGCTCTTTACTATTTTTTACTTATAATGTGACATCTATACTGATTATTCTCATCGTACATCGAACAGCCATCGAGTTCAAAAGCTCAACTATCTCTGCTGGTGAATCTAAAGTACAGAAGAAGATACTACAACGAGGTTAAGGGAATGAAAGAAAGAAACAACAAATATTGTTTCCACATATGTTCCAACTTTTATTAAAGAGTGATCACAATAGTATCACTAAAAGTGAGGAAGACAAAGTTATAGAACATGGTTGGTTTTTTTTATCAATCTGTAGCTATCTGTCATTATCAAGTCGCATGTCCAAGGCAAAAAAAATCTACAGTCACCACAGCCCTTCCGAAGGAATCTCTGTCTCTAGTCAGATCTCCCACTGCGTCTGTTGTCATGTTCAACGTCTCATTGATGTCTTTAAACCACATTCTTGGTCTGTCCCTGATGCAGGAACCATGCCTTGCATTATTGTATTTCCAGCTCGCAGGGTCTTTTGACGTGACCATTGCATTTTAATGTCCTCTGCTGAATGGTGTTTTTATTAAAAGCCAGTTCTTTTAAATCTGTCATTGTTCTTTTAAATGTTTAAATCTGTCATTGTTCTTTTAAATGTTTAAATCTGACATTGTTCTTTTAAATGTTTAAATCTATCATTGTTCTTTTTCACCATCCAACGTATCTTAATGATAACCATCAGCACAGAGACTTAATGTCAAATAGTATGTTGGTAATGTCACTGCTGAAGAGCTTGATGATTTCTACCTGTCCTGATCTGGAAATAGGAAACATACTCGTATTAATATGAAATATGGGCCAATATATCAAACTGCACCTTGGATTAAAACGGTAAACGACTCAAAGCTGGCTGTTTGTGTCAGGATCAACGCAACGAAGAAGAGTTGATCAAATTCACACTTAACACCATCCTAGTGAGCCTGGAAACAGACCAGCCTGTCTGGCCAAGCGACCAGGGATTGAAGGGGAAGGTAACCTGGTATAAAAGAATTGTTTGCTGAAGTCGGATGTTATGGATCGAAAGTCGTAGATGTTACAACTTGCTGTAAAAACAACACTGTACATTGATTTTACATCATTTGGAGGACAGACGACAAAGAGAAGTGTTCGTTAAAAAAAAAAAGTAAAGTACCCCCGTCACGCCAAGTGGCGTATTGGTAATATGGTGTTAGTGACCATAATTTTTACAGACCTTCTGCACATGAATTTTGGGGTAATCTGGTCGGTATTACGCCCGTGCCGCTTTACTTTCCCAGAAAAAAATCCGCCCCCCATTAAAGGCTGGGTGAACCAGAAGCTGTCGGTTGGGATCGAACCCGGCCTCTTGTCCTTTGTAGTCCAGTTCACTAACCACTGAGCTATCGCGGCGCCCAAGTGTTCGTTAAACTATCGCAGAATTAGGAGAACAAGGAGAAGAAGATGGGTGATATCAAGAAGATATAACAACTATGATGTGATCCGTGATGCTGAAGTCAATGCCTTGGCCAATGGACGTGCTCCCTCCTACCAATATTTTGCTGATGAATTAACAGTGGAAAGTAGAAACACTTACAATATGATAAAAGCACTGTTTTTTTCTTATGTTTCTTTATTAGATTACCATCACAAGTAGAATACATATATGGTGTTTGAAACACTAACAGAAGGTATCGGGTCAGTACCCTAGTTAGGAAAATCATCCGACTCCCTACCGACGTTCGGACAACTGGTGTTCGACTCCTGATGAAAACAGTATGAATTGTACTCGCGGTTGGGAAACACAAAAAAATACCCCCGTGATCGACCCAGCCGCTAACAGAAATGGGTACCAGGATACTACTCTGGGAAGATGAGGAATGAGGCGAGCACGGTGTCAAAGAATTGTTTGCGAAGTCTCCGAACACTTCTGGGTAGGCGGCCGAGCACATATGGGTGAAAACTCGCGTGCTAAGACGCCGGTTCAAGTCTCGTACTTTACCTTTATCTGGTCCCAGTCATATTTTGAGCATTATGGGTATTATTTTCTTCTTCAATGGTCCATGTTAACAAGTTAAGGTAATCGATTAACTAGTCCCAACGGAGTCGATTAATTTTCGAGTTCACGGCACTTTCATCTCTTTCCTGGTCAGGTAGAAAAATCTCAGCACAGTGCTTGAATCTTGAAATACCGGCGTGCACCACAAAATATTATCTAAAAATAAATGATGGTTAATTCATATGAAGCAATGCTACTTCTGAACACTTCTTGACAAAGTAAAGCATGTGGAAATAATAAATATGCTTGATAAATTAAACATTGATGGCAAGGATCTGCGAATCGTAAATAAACATGTACTGGCCACAAACAGCAGCTATACGAATTATCAATCAAACAGAACAATCCCAATATATAAAACAAGGAGTCTGACAAGGCTGTATTCTGTCGCCGGATTTGTTTTCACTTTACAGCGAACATATTATGAGATCAACAGTAGACAAAAAAGGAATTGAAGTCAACGGTCACAACATAAATAATTTGTGATATACGGAAGACACAGTCTTAATAGCAGAGACAGAGAATGAACTACAAGAAATGATAGACATGACAGTAAAAGAAAGCAACAAGAAAGGTCTCAGTCTAAATAGTAAGAAAACAGAAGTAATGGTCATATCGAAGAAACAATCATCACCATCATGCAGCATAAAAATTAACAGGACAAATCTGAAACAAGTGCAACGTTTGAAATACTTCGGCACAATAATAACATCAGATGGGAGATGCACCACACAAATAAAAAGCAGAATAGCTCCGGCTAAAATAGCATTTCAGAAAATGAAAAATATCTTATGCAATAAATCTATGTCAATAGAAATGAGAAAGAGAGTTCATCGGTGCTATATAGAACCACTTCTGAACTATGGAAGCGAATCATGGACAGTAGACAAACAAATGAAAAGACGATTAGAGGCCACAGAGATGGGATTTCTCAGAAGAATGTTTAAAATTCCCTAGACAGCTAAAAAGACCAATGAGGAAGAACTCAAAGAGGCCAACACAAAAAGGGAGCTCAAATAAAAAACATAAGAAAGAAACAATCAACATTTTTTTTGGTCACATTATGAGAAGAGGAAATTTGGAATGTTTGATTACAACTGGACAAATAAAAGCAAAAAGAGATCGCGGACGACAAAGAGAGAAAGTACTGGCTAGCTTGGTATCATGGCTTGGAAAACAGTCAACATCAGAACTGATACGATACACTGTAGATAGAAGATTGTAGAAGGACATGATCGCCTACGCCAACCGGTATGGCACATGATGATGAATGCTACTTCTCTATTTTATATATAAGCCCATTCAGAGGCATGCAGTCAACACGTTTGTTTGGTTTACTTTTCAACTGCCAAGAGTTCATTATTTGTTTCATTAAAATACGAACCACACACAACGACCGAGTGTAGTGATGATGATGATCTTAAGGTAAAGATAGATAAACGAGAGACATAAGGACATGACAGAGCGGTAGGTAGACGGAGCATTCAGAGAGTCCTTAGAAATTGAAAAAAATTGTTGTGACCAACAACTACATAAAACCTGGCCATAGTTATTTTTTTTTTTTGCCCGACACTTGTCAAACCAGTGTTTGGCTTTAATGTTTACATTTCTTTGTTTTTTTTTGTGTGTGTTTTTTTAAATATATATTTTTTGTTGTTTTCTACCTACTGAAGGCTTTTACCGAAATATCGTAGTTTGTCTCGGCTCTCTATTTTTTTAGCTGCTTAACACCATTTTGTGTTTATTTTACATGACAGATTGTCCGACTAATTGAATAGTTTATTGATCAATTGAATGATTTATTCTTTGATTCATTCACCCGTTCATTCATTCATTCCAAGGGGCTGTGTGTTGTGAATTTAGCAAACAACAACTGGGATTCCATTGAAGAGTCGAGTAATTGTAATTTTCTTAGACTAATTACATGGTATCGTTAGAAAAATAGCAACTAGTCCACGTTTTCGTTCATCACTAGATCTTCCATATCAGGAGTTTCCACCGTTGCTGGGACCACGGTGATGTTCACTTCATTAGCGGTCTACTTTTGCGAAGTTTATTTTTAGGAAGACATATCTCATATCTCATATCTTAGTGTGTACCAGTGTTAGTCATATGTCATGTCTTTGTGTGTGCATGTCTGGGTTAGTGATATCTCAAATCTTTGTGTGCATGTTTATGTTAGTCATATCTCATATCTTTGTGTGTGCATGTCTGTGTTTGTCACATCTCATATCCTTGTGTGTGCATGGCTATGTTAGTCCCATCTCATATCTTTGTGTGTGCATATCTATGTTAGTCATTTCTCTTATCTTTGTGTGAATGTCTATGTTAGGCATGTGTCATATCTTTGTGTGTGCATGTCAATGTCAGTTATATCTCATATCTTTATGTGCATGTTTATGTTAGTCATGTGTCATATATCTTGATGTGTGTCAGTGTTAGTCATGCCTCGTATCGTTGTGTGCATGTCTGCATTAGTCACATCTCATATCTTTGTGTGTGCATGTCTGTGTTAGTCACATCTCACATCTTTGTGTGTGTATGTCTGTGTTAGTCACATCTCACATCTTTGTGTGTGCATGTCTGTGTTAGTCACTTCTAGTGACTCGAGCAGATGGTGCTCGTAAACCTGGGAGGGCCTACCATCTAAGGGCAGAATCCCCCTACAGAAAAGATCATCTGCTGCCTTGCAGGAAGATTGGGGACAATCAAAGGCTAGGGAAAGCAAACCCGAATAAAATGCTGGCTGAAATCGGATGCACTGGGCCACTGGCGAAGAACACAGTGCAACGTATTAAAGGGTGTTCAGTCAGAGTGGATCTGACAGACTCTAATAATGATGTTCTGTCTGTGGGGGCGATCAACACACTTAGCCTGACAGCTGACTTCATATGAGAGTCTGGAATCCTTACTCTGATTGAATCCTGAACGCAGAGAGAGAGAGAGAGAGAGAGAGAGAGAGAGATTTTTAGGAAGGCACGATGACGGAAGAAGAAAAGTAATCTTCTGATTATCGTTAGGTTGTAGATCTCGCTGGTCGAGCGATGATTACTAATCAGATTCCCAATTTGTGATTATAGCAAGAGGATTATAAGCCTGGACTACATTTGCATGCATTCTTCTATAATGCTTTTGTTGCTATTTTGGTTTATTTTTTTATTTTTTTTATTTCTCTCTGTTTAGGATGTTCTGTGTGTTTAAGATACATACGGAGACATATAGTTCTCTTTGTTAAGTCTGTTCTGTGTTTTTAAGATACATACGGAGACATATAGTTCTCTCTGTTAAGTCTGTTCTGTGTGTTTAAGATACATACGGAGACATATAGTTCTCTCTGTTAAGTCTGTTCTGTGTGTTTAAGATACATACGGAGACACATAGTTCTCTCTGTTAAGTCTGTTCTGTGTGTTTAAGATACATACGGAGACACATAGTTCTCTCTGTTAAGTCTGTTCTGTGTGTTTAAGATATATACGGAGACATATAGTTCTCTCTGTTAAGTCTGTTCTGTGTGTTTAAGATACATACGGAGACACATAGTTCTCTCTGTTAAGTCTGTTCTGTGTGTTTAAGATACATACGGAGACATATAGTTCTCTCTGTTAAGTCTGTTCTGTGTGTTTAAGATACATACGGAGACACATAGTTCTCTCTGTTAAGTCTGTTCTGTGTGTTTAAGATATATACGGAGACATATAGTTCTCTCTGTTAAGTCTGTTCTGTGTGTTTAAGACACATACGGAGACACATAGTTCTCTCTGTTAAGTCTGTTCTGTGTGTTTAAGATACATACGGAGACATATAGTTCTCTCTGTTAAGTCTGTTCTGTGTGTTTAAGATACATACGGAGACACATAGTTCTCTCTGTTAAGTCTGTTCTGTGTGTTTAAGATATATACGGAGACATATAGTTCTCTCTGTTAAGTCTGTTCTGTGTGTTTAAGATACATACGGAGACACATAGTTCTCTCTGTTAAGTCTGTTCTGTGTGTTTAAGATACATACGGAGACATATAGTTCTTTCTGTTAAGGCTGTTCTGTGTGTTTAAGATACATGCGGGGACATGTATTTCTCTCTGTTAAGGCTGTTCTGTGTGTTTAAGATGCATACGGAGACACATAGTTCTCTCTGTTAAGTCTGTTCTGTGTGTTTAAGATACATATGGAGACATATAGTTCTCTCTGTTAAGGCTGTTCTGTATGTTTAAGATACATGCGGAGACATGTAGTTCTCTCTGTTAAGGCTGTTCTGTGTGTTTAAGATACATAGGGAGACATATTCATTACTATTTTGTTATCCGCTCAGAGAAATTAGAAACGACAAATCTTCCTCTTCTTCTTTCCTTCTTCATTTGCTTTTCAGCGTCGAGGGAAGATACACTTTGGGGTCTTTTGCTATTCTGTTTGACTCTGCCTCTGATATGTTTCCTAGTGTTTCTGATATTCCTTCAATCCATCATTTTCGCGGTCGGCCCTTGGGTCTGGTGTTTTCGCAACGTTTATTTAAGGCTCGTTGTGTTTTGTCTTGATCTTTCTGACTTATCACGTGGCCAAAAAATTTTTATCTGTTGTTTCTTTATATTTTCTATGAGTATTCCTAGCTTTTTTTTTTATCAATTCTTTAATTTCTGATCTTATATCTCATGCTGTTTCCTGTCATTCGTCTGACACATTTCATATCGAGGTGTTATTTTTCTTATGGTTCCGGCTTCTATGGTCTAAGACTGGCATTGGTAGCACAACGTTAGGATGAAAATTCTATTGTAGAATGCCCGTTTTGCCTCTAGAGTTATATTTCCTTGTTATAAATAGTGGTGATAACTGTCCAATGATTTAACAAGCCTTGTTGCATCTTGTGTCTATTTCTGCTGTTTGTGAATTGTCGTCACTAGACTTCCTAGTTATATAAATTCCTCCACTTGTTTGTTGTTGTTGTTGCGTTCGTCAGCTTTCAACTCTGACGAAGTCCCTAGAGACTAGGAACTGAATTTTGTGTGTTAATCCATTTTTCTTTAGCAGCTGTGTGCACAGGGGTCCCTCGCCGCACAGGCAGCGACTTCGGAGGTGCTCATGTTTTTTTCCGGTCGATGAGTAACTGATGTTTCAAGCCGGGCATCGCTGCTGAGACCAGGGGTGGTTGACGCAGAGAGAAATCATAAATAAAAATCTTAACCGGTGCAGCCAGGATTTGAACGCACAATCTCTCTGTCTCGAGGCCGGCGTCTTGCCTCGAGACCAACCAGTCCCCCATGGACTTGGAATATGAGGAAACTGCAGCAAGGAACATTTTTCATTTATAGCCTGCAATGGTTCCTGCCGCCTATCCACCTTATACCGGAAGTTCACGTCCTCCCGAAAATGATGATCGTCATATTTCTTTAAAATGTATAGCGCTTGATGAAGTTAGGCCATCGTTGTTGACTTTAATTTCGAACATATAAACACACAGTTAGCTGTCAGATTATCCCCGTCGCACATCAAACAACAAATCGTAAGATTAGCGTACGGCTGGTCTAGGGATTTACGATGAGCCATTACAATGACGTAGCACACATATTAATGTCGGACTCACTGCAATGACGCGCCCTTTAGAATTCTGATTACTCTAGTGAATGTAGCCTACGACGAATAGAAGACGGTGAAACCTCCCTAAAGAGATAAAACTGCGGCTGACGAAGCATTTCACATTAATGAGTAACATGGAAATAACTTGCGTCAAGCAAATACAACAACGGCCATGAACAGCACCAATGTGACGTAAAGCGCAGAACAGGCCTAGACGATGGAAGGTCGCAATCACAACACTTGATTTGTCGAAAATGGAATATTTCGGAGATATAACGTGATAAAATTTTGCAGATACATCAGTATATAATAAAAAAGTAAATAATAAATTAAAATAGTAAAAAAGAAATAGAAGGTTTGGAGGTGTTTATTTGAGTATCTGTACTTTACACTAAGACAGAAAAGCACAAATGGTCTATGTGAGATTAGGTAGGCATGTTCCAAACTGTCGTCGAATTTCCTGTAGATGGAAAGAAGTAAGTTCAAAAGTCTGATCGGAGTATGGAGAAACGATTCAAATATTATCTCAACGAGATACAAAAAAGCTTCGATTAGACGTCATCATGTGGGAACTGTTCTGGTTTGTTCATTGAATCAGTATCACTGCAGTCGGGAATTCCCCATATCCGCTCTACTCACGTCACAGCTCTTGCCAAAGCGCGTTGGCACATTCTGTTGACAAGGTCGACTACCGTGCAGCCCTAATCGACGCACAGGCGACGATCCCAAATGACTCCCATCGAACAGAGAGTACATAGTCACTACCTCACTTCGTGGGGCTCGTGTGGCTGGTCTAGAGGTCGACGTCTTACTTCTTACAAGAAAGTCCCCGGGTCGATTCCAACCACACAGGCGGGTGAACGTTAAAAAAAAAAATGAAATCGAATCCGTGACTTTAGCCTCCCCTAATCTCTGGATGTTGAGATTGGATATTTTATAGCCCTCTCGGAAAACGGCGAAAACTAAGATGTCCCGTGTGCATTCTGCGCACGTTAAAGAAACATTGGCTGTTGGAAATCGAAAATAGTAGGCCAACAAAATTGGCCGCTTCCCGGATAAAATTTAAATAAAAAATCTACCCAAAACGTTAACAATCTCGACGATACAAATATGAGAGCTCCTCTGAAGTCGGCGAATATCTGCCTATATGGCGGGGGACACCTGATCACACGGCCGCCAGTGTGGAACATAGGAAAAAATGATATTCACGCAAACTTCCGTAGAGACATAAAGCTGGCGAACGGAAAACAAACTAACACACTTCCTGACTCCAGTTTCCTCGAACACACACGTTAAAGCAAACAAAGCAATCGAGACGGTTCAAGAAACAACTTTAGTCTCTGCAACAACAGGGAGACATGCAGCCGTTTTGATTGCATTGTCGGTTATTGACGTTTGCAAAATCGGATTCAGTGCGAGCCAAGTCGGCTGAATGGGGGACAATTTTAAACGACGTCACCGAAAAGAGAGAGCCTACAGTCACTTTCAAGTCTATTGCACTTGAATAAATCGAAACAAAAACACATAAAAACGGGTCAAAACAAAACAATAACTGTTCTAATATTGGCACTCTCTATACAGAGGTCTGCAGCAAAGGCAGCCATCTTTCTAGTAGGTCCATCATGTGGGAAACTTCTATTTAGTCGCTGTAACGTCACTACTACGTCATTATCAACTTTGTAGAGAAACGCTTAAGCAATGAAACATGAAGAAAACAGAATGGAAAGAACAATCGATACTATACGGCCAGCACTGAGCATATATTCTCTTTTTCTCTCCCCCCCCCCCACACACACACACACCCAATCCCCACATGTTGCAGAGAGTTGCATGGCAGTAACACGTTTTCAATTACCTTCATATACACATTAAAAATTTTTTTTTTTTTTAAGAAACAGGAACCTTGATTTGGAGCACACTGTGAAGCTTGATCCCAGACCACGAGTCCGTGGAAATAATCTGATCACAGCTAAGTATTAATAAGGTCGGCAGGCTGAAAGAAATAATCTAATGGACACTACATCTCAAGCCCGTGAGCTAAGAATAATCATCCAATAGTTGTGACACATTGCGAGCAGGGGCGGTCGTGAGTAAAATGGCGTCATCTGTCTATGACTCGCAGAGCTGAGGATGCCACGAGCTTTTTTGTTATCAAGACAACTCTCTCAACCTGTGGGGGTTGAACCGTCGCTACCGATATCTTTGAGCCTGCACACTGAAGCGGTTTCACCGAAAACATCCCAATACATATGACGTCTTAAGGTATGCGAGTCATAGACAGCTGGCCTAATTTTAGCCACAACCGCCCCTGCTCGCATTGCTAAAAACGTCACGACTGTTGGTGGGACTCCCCCCCCCCCACTCCACACCACCCACTCCTCAGACATATCAGCGACGCCGGTTGAGCCATCCAACGTCTCTGACGTGTTCAGCATTGTGAGCTGGGGAAGCGGTGGGCAAAACGACGTCAGCTGTTTATAGCTCACATTGCTGAAGACGTCACAAATATTGGGTGATTCCTTGATTTCCTTCTCAGCCCAAAAGGCCTTAGGAAAACTATGGATGGCTCTGATTTGATAATACACCGCAAAGTTTGATAATGCAAGGCAAAAGTTTGATAGAACACCGAAAAGTTTGATAATATATATCAACGTTTGATAATACACCGCAAAGTTTGATAACGCAAGGCAAAAGTTAGATAGAACACCGCAAAGTTTGATAATACACCGCAAAGTTTGATAATGCAAGGCAAAAGTTTGATAGAACACCGCAAAGTTTGATAATATATCTCGACGTTTGATAATACACCGCAAAGTTTGATAATATATCTCGACGTTTGATAATACACCGCAAAGTTTGATAATGCAAGGCAAAAGTTAGATAGAACACCGTAAAGTTTGATAATACACCGAAAAGTTTGATAATACACCGCAAAGTTTGATAATGCAAGGCAAAAGTTTGATAGAACACCGCAAAGTTTGATAATATATCTCGACGTTTGATAATACACCGCAAAGTTTGATAATATATCTCGACGTTTGATAATACACCGCAAAGTTTGATAATGCAAGGCAAAAGTTAGATAGAACACCGTAAAGTTTGATAATCACCGCAAAGTTTGATAATATATCTCGACGTTTGATAATACACCGTAAAGTTTGATAATGCAAGGCAAAAGTTTGATAGAACACCGTAAAGTTTGATAATACACCGCAAAGTTTGATAATACACCGCAAAGTTTGATAATGCAAGGCAAAAGTTTGATAGAACACCGCAAAGTTTGATAATATATCTCGACGTTTGATAATACACCGCAAAGTTTGATAATATATCTCGACGTTTGATAATACACCGCAAAGTTTGATAATATATCTCGACGTTTGGTAATACACCGCAAAGTTTGATAATGCAAGGCAAAAGTTAGATAGAACACCGTAAAGTTTGATAATCACCGCAAAGTTTGATAATACATTTCAAAGTGTGATATTATACCGCAAAGTTTGGTAATACACCGTCAAATTTGATATTTCACCGCAAGACCTGTGAAGTCAAATTAGCGATCAGTGAAATGCCTTTTCTGACACAGCAAGCTAGGTTGGTTCTGCACCTCGCAGTCCATAAAACAGCTGAAGCAGAAAACAGAAAGACCGTTTAATGGGAACAGATCTAAAAATACTAAATAGCACTGGGAATGAGAGAATAACAGTTATTAATGAGTCATTCAGGGTTGAGTCATATAGAATTAACATTTGTATATTCAGAAATGACAGCAGTTTAGTTTGCACCTAAGAGATCTAACTGTATATAGTTCAATTTATCATGATGGTAACAGATGTAAGTGAATCTTGTGTTTTTTTTTTCTTTATTTAGTCAGGAATATAGCATTGATTTTGTTCGTTCGTTTTTATTAAGATAATAAAGCCTTATTGTTTATGTAGAGTTATTTACTTTGACGTGATCTTATGAATAGAAAATGTGTCTCAATTTACGTAACAGTAATTTCGATTTCCATCGCTGACGATGTTTCCCGTGAACTAAAAAACAAAAATGGGGTGAAAGTCCCGGACAATACATCGGCTGAAGGTTGACAACGACTCAGAGCTGACTGCCTGCTTCAGATCAGCGAATCTGAAGTGATTAAGCTTCTACCCCACCAACAGACTAACCAGTTAGGTCAACTAGGTCGTGTGAATTAAAGCAGGAAGGCAACGTGGTATTCACAAATATCGTGCCGAGGTAGGATCTTTTAACCAATAGGCGCAGAATCGTATCTTGTGGTGAATCACAAAACAACGCCTACATAACGCCTCTTCAACTGCAGATAATAAAGTATGACAATAGCTAGGAGATTGCTAAAGAATCTATCTATCTATCTTTCGTTCGCCCGAAGTATTGTCTATATCTGCAATGTCGTTTCCTGTATAAATTTTACTGTCTTTTGTAATTCTTGCAGTGGCCCATATAGTTTTGTATGTAGTGTTGTTATATGGGCCAATGGATTTTCCTCAGTCTACTATATTCAGTGCAATCTTGATGTATGCGTTCAGCAGTCTGGGGCGCATGTCCACATGTACAAGTAGTTGAGGTGCCTATTTTGAATTTTGTATACATGTGACTATGGAGTCGGCTGTGCCCATTTCTGAGGCGTATAATGATAACTTGTTCATATCTATTCATATTATGAAAGGCATCCTGATTTGGGGCTTGTGGTCCTCTGATTGATTTGATTATCTGTTTCTTATGATGGTATGTAACCGGTGTATCTAGTTGTGTACCTGTTGAGCCTTCCTTTGCTAACCGATCCGCTTTCTCATTTCCTGGTATTCCACAGTGAGATGGAATCCACTGCGGGGCAACCCTGTGGTGCTTGCAGAGTTCAGTCAATAAGGTCTGCAGATGTGGTAATTTTCTGGATTGTAGTGCCTGGAGTACTGATCTTGCATCTGTCAAAAACACTACAGGATGTGGGCTAAGATTACTGTTCAGCAGTTTTTTCTATTGCCAACTTTATTGCTTGGATTTCTGCATCATAATTGGGACAATATTTCCCTGTTGCTATTTTATTATTATACACCCTAGTGTTATTTGGGTACTCTATATATGCACCTGCTCCCCCATTCTTTACTGCATTCTGTGCTGATCCATCTGTGTACACACGAATCCATAGGTCTTGTGGGTATTATTCATCCAGGAAACTGAGAGTTATTGCTTTTTGCTGTAGACTATGCTGTTCCTCTTTGTCAACTATTCCTTTCACTTGTGTCCGTATTTGTATTGATAATCCTGATTCCTCTGTCCAGGGAGTCTGTTCTGGTATGGGCAGTAGAGGGTTAACAACTTTTGGCATGTCTAGTGTTTGTCTACTAATATACTTGGCTTGGTGGATAAAACTGCTTCTCTTAAGTCGTCCCAAAGCAAGATTTTGGAATCGGTCCTTCATCGGTCAATCCATAAATTGTTTGCTTTCCTCTCCCCGCATCTTGAAGTAAATCTCCCGCTGTCTCGTCCTACTTAGTTCACTAACATCACAATAAGTGCACCTCAGTTACAGCAAATGGAAACCTGAAGAACGCGGGTTCGAATCACGGTAGGATCACATTTTTTTTAAATATCAGGAATACACTTTTTTTCATTTTTCTTCGTTCGCCAGTTTTTACTTCTGACGAAGTCCCTAGAGACTAGGAACAGAATTTTGCGTGTTAATCCATTTTTCCTTGTCTGCCATGTGCACAGGGGTCCCTCGCCGCACAGGCAGTTAACTCCGGCTTCAGGGGTACTCATATTTTTTCCGTCGATGAGTAATTGACGTTTCAAACCGGGCTTCGCTGCTGAGACCAGGTGTAGTTGCCGCAAAGAGAAATCACAAATAAAAATCCCAACTGGTATAGCCGGGATTTGAACCCACAACCTCTCTATCTCGATACCGGCGTCTTGCCTCGAGACCAACCAGTCCCCCAGGAATAAAATAAAAATGTCCAGCCGAACATCTCGTAGGGACTGTACAGGACAAGCGACCTTTATTCTCTGGTCGTGTAAGTTCTCCGCGGCAGGTCCCGGAAACCGAATAATGCCGCAAAGATGTTATTAAGTTGCAGCAAAAAGTTGCACATTGTGCGGGACATGTGTTGCGTAAAAGTAAAAAAAAGTAAAGTAAAGTACCCCCGTCACGCCAAGTGGCGTATAGGGAAATATGGTGTTAGTGATCCTATATTTTACAGACCTTCAGCACATGATTTTTGGGGTAATGTGGTCGATATTACGCCCGTGCTGCTTTACTTTCCCAGAAAAAAATCCAGTACCCATTTAAGGCTGGGTGAACCCGGAAGCAGTCGGTTGGGATCGAACCCTACCCCTTGTCCTTTGTAGTCCAGTTCACTAACCAGTGAGCTATCGCGGCTCCCCATATTGCCTAAAAGGACTTGCTAAAATGCGTCTTTTGTTTTTATATTAATCTCTTTGAGCGTATGGATTATAATAAATATCTTTAAAATCCTGGCTCGACAAAGCTGTTCAACGTGTTAGAAACAGGGCCAGGTTTACACTTCGTGAGGCCCTAAGCTGGCTAAACTAAATGAAACTTTGAATCCCGGTGTTAATTTAAAAAAATATATATGAAAGGCCTCTATTATAGATTACAATATAAACAAATTTGAGGCCCCCTCATATTGTGGGCCCATAAGATGTAGCTTTTCTAGCCTAGGCCTAAAACCGGTCGGTGTTTGAGAGGTGCAGTAAACAACAGCAACCATGCTGTATATGTGAACAATTGATGACATCAGGATCTGATTAATAGAGTTGACTAATACCCTACTTCAGTGCCAAGTGGTGATCCTAAGAATAGGATACTCGTGTTAGCGTGACAGAAATGGAATTCAAAAATGGAAGGCAAATCCGACCCAAAATATCACGATGAAGTCATAGGTATAGGGATGAAAGGCGTATTTATACATTTCAACGTAAACTAAGACACATCGCAACATGCATTTTTTTAGGGGAATCACCAAGGAAGAGATTTATGACAACACCATCGACGCTGGACATCTCTTGAGCTGGAAGTGCTCAGTGATCTATAACCTGCGCCAGGATAAACGGCAGCAGAAGATCAATATTCGATTTGGGGTTATGTGTTCGGTATTACGCCCGTGCCGTTTTACTTTCCTGCAAAAAAAATCCGGTACCCATTTAAGGCCGGGTGAACCTGCAAGCTGTCGCTCAGGATTGCACTGGACGTCTTGTACAATAACCACTGAGCTACCGAGGCCAAAACTTTAAAAGCGGGTGAAAAGTGGAACAGTCGTAAGTCGAACATGGGAGAAGAAGTTGGCATCACTATCGAGAAACAACTACTTTCAAATGAAATGTTTCCCCTTCATGTACATTAAGTAACACAAACGTAAACCATTAAATAATAGACTTTGTTTCGGGTTACTTATATCATGGAGAGAGCCACGATAGCTTCCGGGTTTTCATCCAACATTAAATAGGTACAGGATTTTTTTCTGAGAACGTAAAGCGGCACGGGCGTAATATCGACCCCCCAAAAAATCATTTTTTTGAAGGTCTACAAATTAAGGTCACTATCACCATATTCCATATATGCCACTTGGCGTGACGGAGCTCTTTACTTTTTACTTTTATATCACAGTTTCTAGGTCCTAGCTGCAAGTAGATCTGGGTATAGTTAATAATCCCAACAATCCGGTTCAAGAAAACCGTGTAAGCTAAAGATATATCACAAGGAAAATGGCTATGAAGGAATACGAATGTGGAAATGAAATAACCCACTAGTAATTGCTCGAGAACCAAAGGGAAGACAGAACAATTGAATGCAGGACTCAGAAAAAATGACAAATAAACAACAATAGAAAAAAAACCAAAGAACAATATATGGTCCGAAGCAGGATCGAACCCGTACTCCTTGGTACTGCGCCTTGCCACGAAATTTCCTTCTATGATAATATTCATTTATTATTATTTGTCTACAATTGAATGCAGGGATGCTATCGGTATGATTAGTTGGTAATAGTTATATACGTCTAGAGGCCTAGTGGTGTTTCAAGATAGTAACAGACAATAAGAAGAAATACAGTATCAGAAAAATAGTTAGTAATGGAAACACGGGAGCGTATAGAGAATGAAAGTGTAAGTCAGTTTATGAGGTAAATGAGATAGTGTGAAGCTGAAAGGGAAAATTGAGGGTATTGAATTCTCATCAAAGAATGAGACTGATGAATGAGAATGAGTTGATGACGATAATGATGTTATCGCGATGTCGATACATGGCTTTAGCTCAAACCCCGAGGTTCTTGTGTCGGGATGCGAAGTTTCCTTCAATGTGTGAGTTCTAATAAAGAAGTTGGTAGTTAATGATTCCAGTAGTCTCCCTTATCAAAGAGAGCCGCGATAGCTCAGTGGATAGTGAACTACACTACTAAGGACAAGATCCTTTTATTTTGCTTCTATCTCTATATTCTTGAGAGTTGTTATGCTTATTTCCTCAAGGCATACCTGGACACTCCTTGTGCTCTATTTCCCCGTGAGTTCAATGATTGTCTAGCTATACGGTCATCATGTTTTCTTAGTGAGTGCTCAATTCATCTTCATTTTGCATTCATAATGTATTGATTAATTATTCTCTGTTTTGCTCTTCATTTCTGATTTTGTCAAACCATCTGGTGTTAAAATTATATAATTATATGTGTAACAGCTGTTTATAGATGTGTGTAACATACGTACAGTTATATTATTCAACATTTATGTCTCTGAGGCATACAGTTTGACTGTTTTTACATTTGCATAAAATTGTCTTTACCAGGCCTTTGCCCCTCATGTCACGTATGAGTCGGTCACGCCGACCTGTTCGTTCGTTACGCATCATAACTTCCTAGCAATACGTGAAATAATTATAACGGTACTTGTAAGTGATTAGTATTTGTAGCAGGAGTAGTGGTATAGGTGATAGTTGCTGTAATAGTACATGAAAAAGATGCGATATTAGTTGAAGAAATAGTAGTAGTCATCTTAGTTAGAATATGAAGTATAAGTCACGGTAGAAGTAGTGGTGGCAGTAGAGAAGGCAGTAGTAATGGCAGTAGTAATGGCAGTAATGATGGCAGTAGTAATGGCAGTAATAATGACAGTAGTGATGGCAGTAATAATGGCAGTAGTAATGGCAGTAATAATGACAGTAGTGATGGCAGTAGTAATGGCAGTAGTAATGGCAGTAGTGATGGCAGTAGTAATGGCAGTAGTGATTGCAGTGATGATGGCAATAGTGATGGCAGTGGTGATGGCAGTAGTGATGTCAGTAGTGATGACAGTAGTAATGGCAGTAGTGATGGCAGTGGTGATGGCAATAGTGATGGCAGTAGTGATGGTAGTAGTGATGGCAGTAGTGGTGGCAGTAGTTATTGCAGTGGTGATGGCAATAGTGATGGCAGTAGTGATGGCAATAGTGATGGCAGTAGTGATGGCAGTAGTGATGGCAGTAGTGATGGTAGTAGTGATGGCAGCAGTGATGGTAGTGGTGATTGCTGTAGTGGTGACACTAGTGGTGGCAGTAGTGATGGTAGTAGTGATGGCAGTAGTGATGGCAGTAGTGATAGCAGTAGTGATTGCTGTAGTGATTGCTGTAGTGGTGGCAGTAGTGATGGCAGTAGTGATGGCAGTAGTAATAGCAGTGGTGATGGCAGTAGTGATGGCAGTAGTGATGGCAGTAGTGATAGCAGTGGTGATGGCAGTAGTTATTGCTGTAGTGATTGCTGTAGTGGTGGCAGTAGTGATGGCAGTAGTGATGGCAGTAGTGATGGCGGTAGTGATGGCAGTAGTGATGGCAGTAGTATTGGCAGTAGTGATGGTAGTGGTGGTGGAAGTGGTGATGGCAGTAGTGATGGTAGTGGTGGTGGCAGTGGTGATGGCAGTAGTAATGGTAGTAGTGATGGTAGTGGTGGTGGCAGTGGTGATGGCAGTAGTGATGGCAGTAGTGATGGCAGTAGTGATGGTAGTGGTGGTGGAAGTGGTGATGGCAGTAGTGATGGCAGTAGTGATGGCGGTAGTGATGGCAGTAGTGATGGCAGTAGTATTGGCAGTAGTGATGGTAGTGGTGGTGGAAGTGGTGATGGCAGTAGTGATGGCAGTGGTGATGGCAGGGGTGATGGCAGTAGTAATGGCAGTAGTAATGGCAGTAGTAATGGCAGTAGTGATGGCAGTAGTAATGGCAGTAGTGATTGCAGTAGTAATGGCAGTAGTAATGGCAGTAGTAATGGCAGTAGTGATGGCAGGGGTGATGGCAGTAGTAATGGCAGTAGTAATGGCAGTAGTGATGGCAGTAGTAATGACAGTAGTGATGGCAGTAGCAATGGCAGTAGTGATGGCAGTAGTAATGACAGTAGTGATGGCAGTAGTAATGGCAGTAGTGATGGCAGTAGTAATGGCAGTAGTAATGGCAGTAGTAATGGCAGTAGTAATGGCAGTAGTGATGGCAGTAGTAATGGCAGTAGTGATGGCAGTAGTGATGGCAGTGGTGATGGGAGTAGTAATGGCAGTAGTGATGGTAGTATTAATGGCAGTAGTGATGGCAGTAGTGATGGTAGTGGTGATGGCAGTGGTGATGGCAATAGTGATGGCAGTAGTGATTGCTGTAGTGATGGCAATAGTGATGGCAGTAGTGATGGCAGTAGTGATGGTAGTGGTGGTGGCAGTGGTGATGGCAGTAGTGATGGTAGTGGTGGTGGCTGTGGTGATGGCAGTAGTGATGGTAGTGGTGGTGGCAGTGGTGGTGGCAGTGGTGATGGCAGTAGTGATGGCAGTAGTGATGGCAGTAGTGATGGTAGTAGTGATTGCTGTAGTGGTGGCAGTGGTGATGGCAGTAGTGATGGCAGTAGTGATTGCTGTAGTGATTGCTGTAGTGGTGGCAGTAGTGATGGCAGTAGTGATTGCTGTAGTGATTGCTGTAGTGGTGGCAGTAGTGATGGTAGTGGTGATGGCAGTAGTGATGGCAGTAGTGATGGCAGTAGTGATGGCAGTAGTGGTTGCTGTAGTGATGGCAGTAGTGATGGCAGTAGTGGTTGCTGTAGTGGTGGCAGTAGTGATGGCGGTAGTGATGGCAGTAGTGGTTGCTGTAGTGTTGGCACTAGTGATGATAGTAGTGATGGCAGTATTGCTGGCAGTAGCAGTGCAGTAAGATGTATTGCTATTAGTAGATGTAAAATTTGTAGTAGTAGTTGTACTAGTATTGAGGTGGTACTGGAAGTTGTTCTAGTAATGTATGTGATATTAGCAGTAGTTGAAGTTATAAATATAGGTCTAGTAGCTGAGACTGCAGCAGTAGGACAATGGAGGTAACAGTAATTGTAGTATTGTTATTTGCTGTAATAGTAGTAGTAGATGTTGTTGTTGTTTTAGTGGTAGTGGTAGCTGAGACTTTAACAGTAGGACAATGGAGGTAATATTAATAGTAGTATTGATATTTGTAGGAATAGTACTAGTAGATGTTGTTTAGTTATAGAAATAATAGTAGCATATGCGATGGTAATAGCGTTAGTAGTAGTTGAAGTAGTAGTAGTTGAGGTATTAACAGCAGTAGATTATCGTGGAGGTAATAATAGTAATAGTTGTAGTAGTAGCATTAGCAGTAGGTGCAGTAGTACCATAACAGAAATAACAGCGATGGTGGTAGCTGTGTAGCGTTAGTGTTAGCGACAGTGACATTTTAAAAGGTATTGGTAACACACCAAATAAATAGAGAATGCTACTCTCACATGCTGCTCACGTCAGGTTCACACGCTGCTGAAAAAAAAGATTAATAGCCAGATAACAGAATGATGTAACTCAGCGGTTCTAAAGTTGTTAGTCTCCCCGAACCTGGCACCTTTTAATATTTCATTGTTTGTTGTCCAGACCTTCAATACTTAATTTGAGACTTAAGATCATAATGTGCTCTAAATTTTCCAACAATAATCTTAACAAAGAGAGAAATAACATGGGTACTGTCTTGCGGGTATACCAACACAGAGTTGTAGTAAAGTCTATAGTAGTAAGGGCAACAGACAGAGGGGGAACTGACAAGGAGACATCCACAATCGTGACGTCTCCAGCTATGCGAGCTATAAACATCTGACTTACATCGACCTAAAATTGTTGCCCCTGCTTTTATCTCTAAAAACGTTACAAAGCTGGAATAATTTTCTTCTGACCGCTGGTATTACTGTGACCAACACCTGCAGTTGGGGGGGGGGGGGGAATAGAGTAGGAATGTAGGGGGATAATTTGAGTAGGGACGGTGTGAGGAGAATTGAGAGAAATACCGTATGTGCAGGGAAGGTCACATTCCCGGGATGTTGGGTGAGTAGAGATGAGAGAGTCTCGTGATATTGGGGGCCGGTGAGAAGCACGTAGGAGTGAATAATTAAGGAAAGGGTTAAGGTAAGATAGAGGTTATGACGTCAAGAGAAGTCATTGGCTAGGAGATTAAGGAAGTAGTTGTTGATTGGCTGGGGTACTAGGTATCAAGGCCATGCAGAGGGTTTTAGAGTAGAGAAATCACATGTAAGGTAGAGACTGAGGAGACTGGCGGGCGTGAGGCCTTGATAGTCATAGTAGAGCGCATGCTCTGTGTTAGATATGAGTGAATAGGATTAAATTTCTATAAACAATCTCACATGTAGGATAGGGAGGGATGCTGTTGTAGCAGTAATAGCAAAACTAAGTTTAGCTAAGTGGTAAAACGGAGCCAACATTCATTTAAGGGAGAAGCGATCTGACGCATGAGGAGAATGACTCAAATGTGAGTGTAAGAGTCAGAGGTACCTAGCTCACTTTGATACCCGAGCGGATATGTCAGTCCGCTGGGCTTTTATGATTGTTACATTGATGTTGTTGGACTATGACATTAAAGTCTTTATATGTTTTGACACGAGAGACTTACGTGTATAAGTGATTCATTTAAACATATGTATTGTAGACCAACTCAACGCCCGGAGTAAAATACAACGCGAAGAACATAAATTAGACAGTTGACCCCCAACAACTGAGTACAGATCTTAAAGGAAGAGCGAGCGGCGACTGTGGAGGGTAATCACCAAAAACAATAACCCTATATCCTATCCACAGGTAGACGCTGTAGAGCTCGACGTTAAGGCGTTACCTGTGCTACGTTAAAGACAATAGTTGACAACGGCCTACCATCGTGAAGATGTCCAGTTTCCAGGCTACCGTGTTACCTTGTTAGCCTTTGAACATAGTTCATACACATTCTTGGAAGATTTTTACATGTACACTGAACACATTTTCGTGAAATGACACAGTGGGCTCGAAAGTACAATAATAGGAAGCATGGTTCCATGAAGACAAAAATGCAGAGAACCAAATAAGGTGGCCTCAAGACATCAAAGAGACCTTGAGCATAACAAGAGAGTAATGTGTGATCTAGCTAGAGACAGATTCGTCTAGCTAGATCGTGATGATACAACTTTCTGTAGAAGGCACGCAATCGATGATGATATATTCCACTTACAAGCCAATTATATTTGTCGATTTACGTGAAAATTGAGTCATGAAAAGCTACATGTTTTAATGGCTTCTGTTTTCATCTTTAGAACAAACGAGAAAATATTAAACATTTATCACCAAAGTTTTCGTGAAATAGCAAAGTGTTAATCGCCGGATTATCTTCACCCAACATCGAACAGCTGTTTTAGATGTGCTCAGATGGATCTGCTCCTCAGGAAATACGGCAGCCTCAAACGACTAAGAAATAAAACTGATGGTACAAGTCTTCCTCTACAGCTCTCTTGAATTTAAACAATATATCTCTTGACTTGAAGATCTGGGAGTTACACGAGGGCTGCATAAACATAGGGATATACGATTTGTGTGCACAACGTTTGATTTACTGAAAAGACCGCAGCCAGGTGCACGAGATGAAGGGTTAGGATGCTAAACACGTTTTTTTTTCCCTTGATGTTTAAAATTGTTGGACCACTTGTACCGAGAAAACGATTGATGGATTCCGCATGAGAAATCTCAGTGGCTAAAACATTAACTACTGAGAGGTAACTTAACCCATACCTGGTCTGACCTGATAATCATCATCATCAAGTACCGTGCCTACTGGCGTAGGTGATCATGACTCTCCACAACTTTCGATCTCGGCAGCTATTTATCATTTCTGTTGTTGACCTTCTGCCAAGCCATTCTCTTAAGCTGTCTGTTATTTTTTCTCTTTGCTTCCCTCTATCTCTTCGTCCCTCAATTTTTCCAGTTGTTACAATATATTCCACTTGTTCTCTTCTCATTACATGGCCAAAAAATGATGATTGTTTCTTCCTAATATTGGAAATTAGCTCTCTTTTTGCTTTGACCTCTCTCAGAACATCGTCATTACTCTTCTTAGCTGTCCATGGTACTTTCAACATTCTTCTGTAAAACCACATTTCTACAGGCTCCAGTGATTTACCTGATAATACCAGAGAGAAAAGACACATTTTAAGGTAGAGTGTGATTAACAACAAAGACACAAGTAACGTAAAAGACATAATAAAAGGAGAGCGCATTTTAGCGTAATAGAAAAAAGAAACAACAAATCTGAAACAATTCAGCGAACACAGCGAAAGAAATGTTAACGAAGAAAGCACTATTAACTAGAGTAGCATTTAACAAATCTCGCAGTGAACAAAGTGTAGAGGATTAGATTGTCAAACGAAACAACGACACAGACGTAATAAGATTGGGAAACTAATACTTTGACCTACATCCTGGTAACTTGAGATGTTTCAAGCGTGTCCTTAAAAAAAAAAACATTAATTAAAGTACGCCACGACTGAGGGATCAATGTCCATATTTTGTACAGACTTTGGGGAGATTATTTGTGGGCTAATGTGGTCAGTATTACGTCCGTCCCGCTTTATTTTCACAGGGAAAAAAAATCTAACGGTAATTTTAAGGCTGAGTAAAGCCGTCGATCAGGATGGAACCTCACCTCTTTTCCTTAGTGGTCTAGTTCACTAACCACTGAGCAATAGCGGCCCTCTAAAGTTTGTACTTTACTAATGTAATTATTATCGATTTCTCGCTGATTGAAATTCATTTACTAAGACGCCGGCCTCGAGACAGAGAGGTTGTGGGTTCAAATCCCGACTGAACCATTTGGAATTTTTATTAATGAATTCTCGCTGCAGCAACCACCTCTGGTCTCAACAGCGAGGCCCGACTTGAAGCGTCAATTACTCATCGATGGGAAAAATATGAGTATCTCCGAAGACGGAGTTATCTGCCCGTACGGCGAGGGACTCCTGTGCACACGACTGCCAGGGAAAAATGGATTAACACGCAAATTTCAGTTCCTAGTCTCTAGGGACTTTGTCCGATGTCAAAGCTGGCGAACGCAAAAATAAATATATAACAAATTTACTAATCCACTTCTGCAGATCATAACTGTCACGATCGCTACTCTTACCTTCGTTGAACATTTGGCACAAAAATGCGAGAAAGTTTATAATAGTCACCAGCTGCGCGCGAAACTTGAACCGGGCTCTGAGACAAAAATGCGAGAAAGTTTATAATAGTCACCAGCTGCGCGCGAAACTTGAACCGGGCTCTGAGACAAAAATGCGAGAAAGTTTATAATAGTCACCAGCTGCGCGCGAAACTTGAACCGGGCTCTGAGACGAAAATGAAATGTCTCACCTATTGTGTGGCCGTAGAGTGGATGATGGGACAATGTGGGGATTGGTCCAGAAAACTAGGCTTAATCAATTAAATTATTTGTTTTAAAATATATTTTCAAGGCTTAATTATTATTTTTTGGCTCAAAATGAAACTTGTAGGACCTCCGTGTAGACACTAGGACTACTTGGGTAGTGAGGAGATATACTACTTCACATCAACAAACAAGGGCCAGGACAGTCCTCACAGCTTGTCTCTCAGCGCCAATCTTGACCAGCCGGTTTTCATAGGAGCAACCTTAAGGTCAATCGCGTTTTCATTACAGTTGTTGTATAAATCGGTTAAATATAGCATAGAGGGCATTGTCTGTGCCTGAAAGATAGTAAATCTCTTAAAGGAAAAAATAGGGAGAAACTTCATAAACAAAAATACCTCCTTATCCATTCTGCTATTATCAAGGCTATTGTTGATGGAGGATTGCCGAATAATAGAAGACAGTTCTCTGCTAGTCACCCCCCCCCCCCCATTCCCCCCCCCACACACACACGCGCGCGCGCGCGCGCACACCGTCCTCCGAATGTGTGCCATACTTTTTATTCAAAAATACATATTCTTCATAACTAGCATTTATTACAAAATAGGTTTTCTTTACTTTTTTCCCCTCGCTCACTCTGTTGTGAATGTGAAAGTTGTTGCTATTTATTTAAGATCTCGTGGGCCACTTACAAAAATATTGCGAAATCCTCCTGAATCTGTATACTACAAACTAAGGCCTACTGGCCTCATTGAAACAACTGCTATGAAACAACTTATCGCATGGACTGGTTGTCGAGGACAAATTGTGTGTAAATAAACAAGCCTATGATAGCAATATATACCAATCCCAGGCTTCCTGGGAAATAAATGTTTATATTTGGAAGTATCCATAGAAAGCAATCTTATAACATGTTAAAGATAATCCTATAAGAAAACCCACCATCACTTTTTGTCAAAAGGCTTAAATAAACTAAAGACCAACGTAACTACGCCTATTTAACGTCCTTGTATGTACGGATGACTAAGAGGTTCTTCCGATCCTGTAGTAGTCATTGGGTCCGTTTCAGAAAGAAAAACAAAGAAAGTTAATAAATAGAATACATAAACACAAGCTATACAACTAGCTTCTTCTTCTACTTTCTTTCCTCATTTGCCTTTCAGCGTCGAGAGGAGATATAATTTGCGGTCTTTTGCACTTCTGTTCGACTCTGCTGCTGTTATGTTTCCAAGTGCTTCTAATATTTCGCCAATCCATCTTTTTTTAGCGGTCAACCCTTGTGTCTGGTGTTCTCGCAACGTGTATTGAAAGTTCATTGTGTTTTGATCTTTTGATGAAAACGTGATGTTTTGGTCACGTGGCCAAACCATTTTTTATGTTGTTTCTTTATATATTCTACGGCCGTGGTTATTCCTAGTTTTTTCTCAGTTCTTAATTTCTGATCTTGTCTCTGAGGCTGTTTCCTGTCATTCGTCTAACACACTTTATTTCAGCAGAGGTTATTTTTCCTATTGTTCTTGCATCTTGTGTCACTGGCATTGCTAGCACAACGTTGGGATGAAGATATAGATATATACAACTAGCGATGACCTACAAGCTACATATACCTCACACAACACCAGACGGCACAATCAACAGGACAACAGAAAAGTAGAAGCAATTTACACATCGGTCGTTCATGATTCTTTTTCTTATATTTACTGCATTTTTTTCTAAAGATCATCCTTTTGCCGTTTATTGTTAATGCTCATGTTTTCCATTGATAGTACAATCTTTGCTGAAAGAGTAGTAATAGGACACCTTATACGGAGCTTCTCAGCTGGAGGTAATCCGATCATCAGAAGAACCGCCGCTGAGCAAGTGCCTCGACCCTTTAGCTTCTTGACACCCTAGGGGTAGAAGTGGATCGATTATATTCTGTGATAAATAAAATAAAGGTTATCAGATACCCCATATCATATCTGTTGTTATAGAGTCGAGCGTTGGCCTCTACTCCAATAGTGCTCAACTTTTCCCCGTATACGATCGAAGGTGAAGTACTCATTTTTTTCCTTCCGACACCTTGTACTGAAAAATAAATTGCATTCCGTTATTCTTGTCGACACCTTTTTCTACTAACCGTTCAGTTGACGTAGATAGGTAGTGTCACTGATTTACAAGCCATAATAGCTGCGCCTTTCGGCCGACACATCCATCCTCGATTTAGGTAGATTTGCTTACCCAATTTTTGTCTGGATAGCGGCCATTCTGGCCTACTATTTTTGATTTGAAACTGCCAAGAGCTCTTTATCGTGCGCAAACGCACACGGGACCTCTTGTTTTTCGCTGTTATCAGAGAGAAATAGACATCGGATCTCACTACCCAGAAACCAGGGGAAGATAAAGCCGCGAAGAAATCACGATTTCTATTTTTTTTAATTTTAAATTCCTGAATTGAACACAGGACCTTCCTGTCTAGTGGCCGGCGACTTACTTCTGGACTCTGGATCACCCAGTCCCAGCTGACAACACCGATGGCTTCACACTTTCACAAAAGACCAACTAAACTCAAATGTTTTTACGCCATGAACTATTTCTGCCCTCGTAACTGTCGCTTTTAATAGCAGCGTACCCGAGTGGACCGTAGGATTGTAACATTTGTATCATCCAAACCTGATCTGAGCTAGATAATTTATTTGAAATGATATCAGAATGTGATAAAGTGCCGTCTAAGAGTTGTCATCAAGAGGAAAAGCACACATCGTGATAAGGCAGAGAATAATCATCATCATCAAGCACCATGCCTGGTGGGGTAGATGATCATGTCTCTCCACAACTTTCTGTCTCAACAGTTATTTATCATTTCTGTTGTTGACCTTCTGCCAAGCCATTCTCTTAAGCTGTCTGGTATCTTTTCTCTTTGCTTCCATCTATCCTTTCGTTCCTCAATGTTTCCAGTTGTTACAATATATTACAGCTGTTCCCTTCTCATTACATAGCCAAAAAATGATGATTGTTTCTTCCTAATTTTGGAAATGAGCTCTCTCTCTGCTTTGCAATCTTTCAGGACGTTTTCATTGCCCTTCTTAGCTGTCCATGGTATTCTCAACATTCTTCTGTAAAATCACATTTCTACAGACTCCAGTGATTTTTCTTGTCTGTTGTCATATTGTCCATGATTCACATCCATATGTTAAGACTGACTCTACATAACATTTAAGAACTCTTTTTCTTGTTTCTATTGTCAAAAAAAAGATTGCACAGTATCTTCCTAATTTTTTGTAAAGCTGCTTCTGCCTGGGCCGTTTTGCATCTCACCTCGGTTGTACATCTTCCATATGATGTCAGAGAAGGCAGAGAATAGAATAACCCATCTATGTCAGAACACAGAAAGGAAAATCTGGGAAAATAGCCATTATCTTGACACTTCTAGCTATGTAAGACGGCTCACCACGACCACCCTTGCTTGCAAAATGAAAAAGTAATGTTAGTTTGGGGTTTTCCTAGGTTTCCCTTTCTGCGCTCCGGCTTTCTCTATAGCTGAGTGTGGGAAGACGCTCGCTTGGAATCGGTTTTGTGCACAGAAGATATCTAGAAACACTAAAACAACAAAAGAGCCACACTTGAAGGAAGGGTAGAAGAAATCAAAAGAGACGCAGAAGTTTAACCTGGCATAGAATAATGTATACATAAATGAAGTGTTGAGCTGAATTGGATCACCCAGCGAAATATTAAAGCTGTGTAAAGTTTTCTATCAAGGAGGAGGACAAGATCCGATAAGTACTTTTCAAATGTAAACAGTGAAACATTTATAGTTAGAGCGTAAAAGATCGCACGTGAGACCTTAGCGATCAAACACGTTGGGGAAACATCAGCTGGGCTAAACCCCCAACGTGTGTTTTTCTTAAGTTAAGGCCTTAACTTACGACTCACTCAGCAGGTCGGTAAGGGATAAATGTTTTATGCTCAGAGAAATACACAGAAAATGGAGATAGATAAATATAAAAGTAGCTACGATCAATATATGCGGAATAAAAAATAAACAAGTCGAACTTATAGAAGAAATGACAAAAATACAATCTTCATCCCAACGTTGTACTTGTGTTGGTCTGTTTGAGAATGTCCTCATTGGTCTCCTTAGTCATCCAGGTAACTTTCAACATTCTTCTGAAAAATCCCAGGGGCCTCTAAACGTTTTTTCATTTGCTTGTTTACTGTCCGTGATTCATTTCCATAAGTCAGAATTGGCTCTATGTAGCACCAATGAACTCTCTTTCTCACTTCTATTGATGTATATGTGTATATGATCACTAACAGAACACTATTCAACATACACCTTAAGACGTGGATGTCTGACTCTGCAAACTGAGCGTGCTAGGCTATAGTTAGCCTATTTCAAATTAGTACCGGCGAGCCACACACGAGTGGAATGAGTCCACATTCCACCATATCTATAATTAAATGATGTACATTTGGGCCTAGTACTACCAAGTGGCCCAAATTCAGGGGCGGATCTTTACTATTCTGCATCTTGAATTCTTTGGATGTTTCCAAAAATTCTCCATTATTTGTGATGTTGCTGACACCCGGGGCGGTCCATGATAGATCTACTTATTTTCTTTCTACACCCCTACTCCCATCGTTAAAGGACTGCATCAGTGCCAACACACACTATGTATGAAGTGGGAGATAATTCAGTATTTTATTTTTTTTATTTCATTCCTTCCACATTTACCTTTCGGAGTCCAGGGGAGATATGTTTCGCAGTTTCTTGTTCTTTTATTGACCTCTTCTGCTGTTATACCCCCCGAGTGCTACCTTCTTCTCCTTCATTTATCCACTTTTTTCTTGATCGGCCTCTTGGTCTGATGTTCTTATATGGCTTGTTTGTAACTCGTTGCATTAGATTTAGTTCTTTATGTCGTATCACATCCTAAACCAATGGATCTGTTGTCACTATATATTCAGTTCACAATTAAGCCATATAGTATTTTAAATCATACAGCCAGAATTTTTCAAGTCGTCTTATCTCGCAAGTTTTCAAAATTCAGGTACATATTTACATCTAGTTTGACTAAAGTGGCCTTATCTTGACGTGCACTCGTGATCTTAGAATTGAGAAAACTACATCACGCAAGTCACTCGAGTGTTTATTCACGACGAGTTTCGTGTTTCAAAACAACAGCAAGGATGGCATAAAGCACATCCTAGATTAGGGGTATCCCAAGTGGTATCTAATTTCAGGGCAAAGGTCACACACGATTGGATTTATGGTGGTTTTGAAATTGATAATAAAGAACATGTTACGCTCAGTTCATCAAAAAGTGTTTGTCGTTTAAGCGTAATTAATATTCTACGTCTATAAAGTAGCACAATTTAGAATTCAGAACCCGTCCAAAAGGGAGGGAAGAGCCATAAATCAACGGCACAAATAATGTTAAATTGTTTTTAATTGTAACATAAGTAAAGTTCATTACAAATATGGCTGTGTATTTTCAATGTATGTTAAATACTTGCGTGACGGTCTCGTATACAATAGGCGTCAACGACATTTAGAATGGGGAGTGTCTTGGTCTAGTTGGAGCTGCAGCTTGTACAACTATATTTCTAATAAGCGAGCCGGCTAAAGAGGAAATGGCAGGTGGTTTACGATTCAATTTAGAAAAAAATAAGTATAGAGGATGCATTAAGAACACATTAGAAAAATAACCACCACAGAAATGAAATGTGTTAGACACATGATAGGAAATAGGCTGCGAGATAAAATCATAAATGAAGAGTTAAGAAAACGACTAAGAACGGGACCAACTGTTAAACAAAGTGACAACATCAAGTGGTTCGGGCTTGTGATAAGACATAAAGAATTAAATACAATACAACGAGTTTCCAACAAACACCAGACCAAGAGGCCGACAAAAAGAAAGGTGGATAAACGGAATACTAGAAACACTCGGAGGTATAACAGCAGAAGAGGTCAATAGAAGAGCAAAAAAACCTCGACGCCGAAAAGCTAACGAGGAAGGAAAGAAAGAATAAGTAAATAAGAAGGGGTAGCAAGAAGTATCAGCCCAGACAGAATAAGAGGTAGATCAACGTCAGATACCTTCATGCTGCTGTCTGAAATTATGTTAAGAGAGACAAGTGGACTAAGACAACCTCTGATACCTGGTTTAAAAGTTGTCAATGACTCATAGCTGACTGCGTTAGGATCAGCGAGCATCCATAACCTATTAGTGTCCGTCTCTGTCTTTCAGTTGTATTCATGAAAACGGATTAACCAGCTTGGCCAAACCAGTAGGGATTGAATAAGGAAGGCAACCAGGGTAAAAATGTCATACTGAAGGCGGATGATCGGGACGAAAGACGCAAACGTCGTGTCTGTAAACTAGCAACATACTACATTTTAAGGGCGGAAATTGAAGAGGAGTAATTGTCGTGAAAATGCAGATACAGAAAAAAAAAACAGAAGAAGTTGAAAGAAAGAAAGAAAGAAAGAAAGCGAAGAAGGGGTAAGGCTGCAATAAGGTATTTCTATACTTAAAATATATACTTAGTGTATTCAGAAAGTAATGCACCACATCGCTTTTCTCTGGAACCACTAATTCAAAATGTATGACATTTTTACACAGTATGTATGGATATGTCATGTAAACATCGGTATAATTCAACATAATCCCCATCCAGTTGTACAGCTTTACGCCAGCGCGCAACAAGTGCATGTATTTCTAGCCTGTACCAGTTTTTGTCTTGATTGTGTAGCCATTTCTTCGCTGCATGAATCATTCCGTCGTCATCTTCAAATGAAGATGTAATAATTTTGAATGTCATGAAAAATATACTAACATTAAAACAAATAACACCAGGGCTAAAACTAACAATAGCAAAATGTTACATTTTCTCAACATTTCTGTATGATGCAGAAACATAGACATTAGACAAGAAAACAGAAACGAAAATTGAAGCCTTTGAAATGTGGATTTATAAAAGAATAGGAAGAATTGGTTGGAATGAAAAGAAAAGAAATGATAAAGCCTTAAAACAACTAAAAATGAAAAGAGAGCTACTAATTACAATTCAAACAGAACAAATGAGATTTTTGGTGCATGTTAAAAAACACACCACCCTTGTAAAAGTAATATTGGAAGGAAAAATACAAAGTAAAAGAGGCAGAGGCAAACAAAGACTAACATGGACGACTAACATCAAAAGATGAATAAGTCAGCCTCTGACAACCTGCATTATCAAAGCACGAGATTGAGAGGAATGGCGCTCCATGGTATCAAACCTTCGATACGGAGACAGCATTCAAAGATGATGAAGTATGCGAATAGTCTACGTATTTTTTTTGTATTATACATGTAGTGCGACCACTCATCACGTCCTGGTCATGTCAAGTTTCCAACTCATCGTAGACCAGTGATACAAATGTCATTTTTGATGGCAATGAGTCGAAAGTGAAGAGCTCAAATGTTTCCTAAATATGCGTATGGTTTTTTTTTGGATTGCACCCGATGATGGCTTTTGCCGAAACGTTGCAGTTTCTCTTGTCTTTCTATTGGCTTAGCTGTTCATTACCAATTCATGTCTTGTTTCTGTGTATTCTGCAATTATACACGCGGCTCCACAGAGTATATAATATTTGGTTAAATTTGCAATCTGTGCTTATCTCCCCGTTGCTAAATCATTTTCTAGTTAAGTTCTCTGTGATACACAAGACTTTGAATGTTCGTTTCAAAATTTCTTGATCTTCAGTTTCCCACACCATCCTCACTTCCAAATTCTGGATTTTGACAAAAGTAGCTAGCCTCTAGGCTCACATTTCTTTACTCAGATTTCCTACAAATCTAATGCAGAATTTAATTTTCTCAGATAACTTTTAGAAGCTAAGTACTTTACAATCTCATATTTTTGTTCTTCACTTTATGGATCCCAGGCTATTCAGTGGAGCACGAACGTGTGTCTGGGTTCTCTGCAGAGGTTCTCAGTATTTCGAGGAGTAGATCTCAGCGCCTGTTAATGTGTTTGGAGTCAAGTCGGAATTAGGGCTAGGTTAAGTAAACTACGGCCTAGGGTCTCACAGTCCGAGGGCTTTCATATTTGTTTCTATTTTAATCTATGATATCTATGATAGAAACCTTGATTTCTTATTTGTTTATATTTTAATATATGATATATATGATAGAGACCTTGGTTTCTTATTTGTTTATATTTTAATCTATGATATCTATAATAGAGACCTTCTGATGTTAGTGTTATTTTTTTTTTAACAGGGAGCCTCACAGTTTCATCTAGAACAGTATGTGTAAGGTCACCAAGTCTAAATACGGTCCTGTCCGGAGTGCAGTGACGTGTGATGACATAATATAACATAACATAACATAACATAACATTAGGGGCAGATTAACCATTAAGCAAAAAATATATATATACATACAAAGGAAATGCTACCAGAAGTTCAGTACAAAGCAGCTACAACTCACAAACGTGTCGGAAAGAAGGTACCGGTACCCAGTGACGGAGACGCACCATAAGTATTTCTGAATGTCAGAGATAAATCTCGTATCACCATCTTTTACACAAGTATTGACAAACTTGAAGCTGAGATGACAAGAAGTGGAGAGATAAACAAAGAAATAGCAGATAGATTTTCTTGTCTGAGTAATTGACCCTTTTCGTCTTGTCAGACGGTCTAGTGGAGGCTATTGTGTATTTTTTGAGGTTTTGTTTTTGTCGAACAGCTTCTCTCGTGGCTAATTCCACCAATGTTTGACAAACACACGCGGTCACCGAATGAACAAGTCAGGCCCACTGGTCCACAGGGTTTTCCATCCTTTTTCATGAGCCTTTTCTCTTCTAAGTTTTGCCTTAGCACAGTCTCAAAGGATGTTATACCGTTCCTTATACATGCTCTCTATGATATGCGATCACTTGCCAAATTAAATTGACTAAGTGATGTGCCACATAATGTCACTTCATCGTCTACTAACATAGAAAGGTATTCTCTGTGCTGTCACTAGCTGATTGATGCTTACCCAGATGACGTCAACAGTAATTTCTCAGCTGAGCGTCAGCAGCTACTTCATTCACATGTGCGTCATAAGTTCAGTGCAGGACAAAAATGTAAAAAAAAAAAAAAAAAAAAAAAAAAATTCAGCCATGTTGGACGTTATAAAATAATTGCAGAAGACAATATTGAGTGTTCCTTTCCTAATGTAGACATTGACTTTTATATATTTTTAATATTAATAATCACAAATTGCTCAGTTGAGCGTTCATGTTCTCAGTGGAAGTAGTGGCCTATATTAAAGATCCCATCAGAACAACTATGGCAGGCTGGATGCCGTATAGAAGCAGATGTGTTAAATAAGATTAGTTTTGAGCATCTGATCATAGACTCTGCAGGTAAGAAAAGTAGGAGAAAATGTTCAAATGTAAATAAAGTGGAAGTATTCAAAATAAACATTATTTTCCATCTTACTGTCAGTTTTGTTTAATTTCCATTTTAAAAATGTTAGTTTACGGTTTATTATTGTGTCAATATTGAATTACATATATGGGGGAGGTGGTGGAACTAACATCTTTTAAGTGCTTAGGGTTTCTAAAGGTCTTAATGGGGTCCCGTCTAACACAACATATGACATAATATAACATCTTACATATTGTATATCGTTTTAGCATACCTTATGAACATTTCTGACCGAAGTGAGAAATGTGTCTTCATCCATTATCTGTAAAGCACTAACAACACTTTATTTCCTATATCATTTCAATTCTCCTTTGTCACCTTCTTATAGCAGAAGTCCTTTAACAGCGTTACAGTTTAGCTCCACTTCAGGTCACCGACAACAGAAGATCGTATGTCCCTAGTTTCGTAAATAATTCAAGTAACTAAATACAGTAAGCCAAGCATTAAACAACCTGAATGAATTATAAGCGTCACTGGAGTGTCTTCTCAATTTTATAGCAATAATTCTGAAATAAATAAACGTCTAAATAAAAGCAAACTCATAAAAACGAACACATACTAACCTTATAATATCCACATTAACTACAAAAACAACATACCAATGACACTTGAATAAACGCCATAACTGCTCTTGTCTGCCGACATTAATGAATATATAGGTACACTATATTGATACACGTTTGTATCTTCCTATCCGTGTTTAGATTTGTTATTAACATATATATGGTCACATAGTCACATTTGTGTTCTCCAAATAAACTTAATTGAAAAGAAACGTCAACTTGAGAATACCGTATACCGGCGGCCTAGGGCATATTAGAAATGTCACTTGCAACAGAAGCGTAGCTACAATTCAGGCTTTAATTTATTTGGGGCACTCCTGTCACGATAGGAGAAATTCCGATGTGGTAGTGCTCCAGTCAGTTCATTAAAATGTGATGTTTTTGTCATGTCATTTGCAGTGCTGGTTGGCGCTAGTGATCATGAATCATCACAATTCCCGTACCTTGTGTATTGGTCGCATGATCTTTTAATAAATAATTGTCTTTGACGATGTAAATCTTTCGAAGTCTCTCCTCCCCTCCTCTCCCTTCTTCTTCTGCTTCGTCTTCTTCCTTTCTCTCTCTCTCTTTCTCTCTCTCTCTCTCTCTCTCTCTCTCTATCATCCCCTACATATGATCCTTGAAATTTGTCAGCTGTGACTATATTGTTCCCTACCTACCTACCTACCTACCTACCAATTAACATATCCAAATATCAATCATTGACTCTATTCATATCACTTTTGTTCAATGAAGTCGAATACAAAGAACCCTGCCATTCTCAATCGCGGTTTGCATATAATATGATGAGAATACCTAGATCTTCTTGACCATCATATAATATGATGAGAATACCTAGATCTTCTTGATCATCATATAATATGGTGGCAATGCCTAGATTCTTCTTGACCATCATATAATATGGTGACTACCTAGATTCTTCTTGATCATCATATAATATGGTGACAATACCTAGATTCTTCTTGATCATCATATAATATGGTGACAATACCTAGATTCTTCTTGACCATGATATAATATGGTGACAATACCTAGATTCTTCTTGATCATCATATAATATGGTGACAATACCTAGATTCTTCTTAACCATCATATAATATGGTGACAATACCTAGAATCTTCTCAACCATCATAAAATATGGTGACAATACCTAGATTCTTCTTAACCATCATATAATATGGTGACAATACCTAGAATCTTCTCAACCATCATAAAATATGGTGACAATATCTTGATTCTTCTTGTTCATCATATAATATGGTGACAATACCTAGATTCTTCTTGATCATCATATAATATGGTGACAATACCTAGATTCTTCTTGACCATTATATAATATGGTGACAATACCTAGATTCTTCTTGACCATCATATAATATGGTGACAATACCTAGATTCTTCTTGACCATCATATAATATGGTGACAATACCTAGATTCTTCTTGACCATCATATAATATGGTGACAATACCTAGATTCTTCTTGACCATCATATAATATGGTGACAATACCTAGATTCTTCTTGACCATCATATAATATGGTGACAATACCTAGATTCTTCTTGACCATCATATAATATGGTGACAATACCTAGATTCTTCTTGACCATTATATAATATGGTGACAATACCTAGATTCTTCTTGACCATCATATAATATGGTGACAATACCTAGATTCTTCTTGACCATCATATAATATGGTGACAATACCTAGATTCTTCTTGACCATCATATAATATGGTGACAATACCTAGATTCTTCTTGACCATCATATAATATGGTGACAATACCTAGATTCTTCTTGACCATCATATAATATGGTGACAATACCTAGATTCTTCTTGACCATCATATAATATGGTGACAATACCTAGATTCTTCTTGACCATCATATAATATGGTGACAATACCTAGATTCTTTTTGACCATCATATAATATGGTGACAATACCTAGATTCTTCTTGACCATTATATAATATGGTGACAATACCTAGATTCTTCTTAACCATCATATAATATGGTGACAATATCTAGATTCTTCTTGACCATCATATAATATGGTGACAATACCTAGATTCTTCTTGACCATTATATAATATGGTGACAATACCTAGATTCTTCTTAACCATCATATAATATGGTGACAATACCTAGATTCTTCTTGACCATCATATAATATGGTGACAATACCTAGATTCTTCTTGACCATCATATAATATGGTGACAGGGCCTAGATTTCTTTAAACCATCATATAATATGGTGATAGGGCCTAGATTTCTTTAAACCATCATATAATATGGTGACAGGGTCTAGATTTCTTTAAACCATCATATAATATGGTGACAGAGCATAGATTTCTTTAAACCATCATATAATATGGTGACAGGGCCTAGATTTCTTTAAACCATCATATAATATGGTGACAGGGCCTAGATTTCTTTAAACCATCATATAATATGGTGACAGGGCCTAGATTTCTTTAAACCATCATATAATATGGTGACAGGGCCTAGATTTCTTTAAACCATCATAACGTTTCTATTAGATCAGTACTATATCAGGATCGTCGTAATTTCTCATTAAAACTTTCCAGCATCGATTTAACTCTTGGTGAGCTTGAACGCTTTGTCGGTCGGGGAGTTAACCTCCGTTTAAAAAAAAAAAAATAGTTAACCACTGTTTATCTCTCGAATTTCAAAGCTTTATTACAATGATACAAGAGTTAAATGCTGTAGAGAATATATGATACAATGCCAAGAAGGCTATTATATACCGTTATAACTGCGGTGGGCATGTTTCTTGCTAATAGCAAAGCTTGGTTGTGAATCATGGACAATCTCTGAAACAGCAACTAAAAAAATTGGTTCATTAGAAACAAAAGGCTACAAAAAAAAAACACCTTCGGATACCTTAGATAATAAAAAAAGCAACGAAGACATATTAAATCACCGAAACATTAAGAAGAACTGGCTTATAAATAACATTTTACAGAAAAAATTAACAACTTTGGCCACATCAAGACACAGTAGGATGGAAAGAAGAATCATGGAAGTCAAGACGGGCAAACCAAGAAGAAGATAGTTTCAAGACATAAAAGATACCTTGAATTTGAGAAAAATACAAGGTAAAAGAGGCAGAGGCAGACCAAGATTAACATGGACGAGTAACATCAAAAGATGGACAAGTCAATCTATGACAGCCTGCACCATCAAAGCAAGAAACTGAGTAGAATGGCGATCCCTGGTTGCCAACATTCGTTGCGGAGAAGGCACTTGATGATGATGATGATGATAATGATGAATTTGAGAACATTGGATCTGCCTTTAGTGAGACAGAAATTCTTTCCAACGGGCTAATGTGGTCAATGCAATTTTCAGCAAATGGCATGCAACCTGATGATGGTACAATGATTTTTAGATCAGCAATATTTGGTTCACTCAGCAATTTTTCTTTCTTTCTTTTATCCTGAACTGATTTTTTGCCGGTAGGCGTCGCAGGCTTAAGTCAATTATGTTTTCTATTAAGGACACTTTCTGTGGCTTGGTACATAGTGAAATTGGTTATGGTTATGGAAGGCCCCGGTATCACCTCAAATGAATTAAAATCCATGATTGCTCAACCGTCGTACCACTGGAATCATCCGAATTACTAATTCATCTCCCAAACAAAGAAAGGTAGCTGTAGTTCCAATCGTAGAAGACTCAGCACACGCCAAAAGACATAATTCGAAATCGCACAGAAAGTGAACACAGCCACCTGTTCCCCATCATCATCATCATCATCATTGAGTGCTGTCTCCGCATCGAAGGTTAGCTACCATGGAGCGCCATTCCACTCTGTCTCTTGCTTTGATGGTGCAGATTGTCATATGTTGACTTGTCCATCTTTTGATGTTATTCGTTCATGTTAGTCTTGGTCTACCTCTGCCTCTTTTACATTGTATTTTCCCTTCCAACATTACTTTTATTATGCTGTTGTGTCTTTTATCATGCCCCAAAATTTTCATTTGTCTTGTTCTAATTGTGTTTAGTAGTTCTCTTTCATTTTTAGTTGTTTTAAAACTTCATCGTTTGTTTTCTTTTCTTTCCATCCAATTCTATTTATTCTTCTATAGATCCACATTCTATATGAATGAAGATGGGGGTTCCCCATCATATAGTGTTATTGTATTATGCTTAGTTATTACCGCGCAGTTATTACCTTCCCATTTATGCAACCCAAGTATCTTATTTCTTTAGAGCTGAGTCGACTAAAGAAGAATCAACATGTAACAAAACACGGACAATTGGGTCGTACAAAAAGAGCTCTCAGTTACAGTAAGAATTATTGGAAGTTAAATATTAATTCTAACATTTTGTTGTTAAAACATTGAACATTTCACACCAGAAAGTTTAGAGTTTGTTTAACTTTGAAATGTCTCGTCTTAAAAGCATCAATCAACAGAAATATCGTTGAAACAAACATTACAAGTAAGCCAGATAATATATCTTTTCTCTATAACGTCATATTTGAATCACTCTTGTAAAACTTTAGTTTTTAAGTCAATAAAATGTAGTAGAGTTATCCTTTCTTTGAATTCCGTTTCTATATATTGTGGGTTGGCTACTGGGGACTGTCTTTTTACATTGGTTCTAGTCTTAATAGTGCATGTTGTCATTGGTTCACCTGTCCAACTTTTGATGTCATCAGTCCACTTTAGTCTTGGTCTGCCACTGCTGCTTTATATTTTCCCTTCCAAGATGACCTTCAGCGTGGTATTGTGTTTCTTCACATGTCCAAACAATTTCCGTTTTCTTTTCCGAAATGTGTTAAGTAGCTCTTTTTTTTCATGTTCAGCAGATCGTGGGCTTCTCTGCTTGTCTTCTACCACCAAATTAACAGTCTTCGGAGGCCATTTTCAACAATAAATAACGTAAAGTTTCTAAGATAAAAAAGATAGCATTTCTGAGTTAAAAAATAAACAGACGTGCGCCTGCGTCATTCTCACCTGTAAGATCGTTAACCGAATGAGCGATTTTAAGAAATCGATTCCTTTATCGACATTACCTGCTAGCTTTTTCAAGAGACGTGATAAATGGGCGTGATTTCAGTTCTTGCTAGACATTCACTTAACGAATACATCTCTTTATTTAAAAAAAAAATCATTTTGTTGTAGTTAGCAGTAAATTGTTATACCTGTACATTTCCACCCATTAATTTCGATTAAAATTAAAATTACAGAGAGCATGTATCTTCCCAATAGAAACATGTTTTAGAATCATGGACAATCTCGCAAGCAATGAAGAGGAAAATCTTATCAGTGGAAAGAAAATGCAACAGAAAAATCCATAAGATTCTTGAATAATGAAAACAAAACGGCGAAGACATATTGAAAGAACTAATCATTAGAATGAACCTGCTCACATCACAAACACCATTCTACAGAAGAAATTAAAATACTATGCCCGTATCAAAAGACACAGCGAGATGAAAAGAGCAATAATGAAGGTATGTTTCGTATCAGAGGCAGACCAAGTAGTAGGTGGTTTTATTACATCAAAGAGAACTTGAAGATGACAACAGAAGTAGTGGGAGATCTGGCTACAAGCAAAATTATTTCAGGCCAGTTGTAGTGAATGTAACGCTCTGTGGGATATCTGGCTAGAGACAAAGATTATTTCAGACGGGCTGTGGTGAATACAACATTCTGTGGGATATCTAGTGAGAGATCTAATTAGATATCTAGTTAGAGAGAGATTATTTCAGACGGGCTGTGGTGAATACAACATTCTGTGGGAGATCTAGTGAGAGATCTAGTTAGAGACTGGGATTATTTCAAACGGGTTGTGGTGAATACAACATTCTGTGGGAGATCTAGTTAGAGACAGAGATTATTTCAGACGAGTTGTGGTGAATACAACATTCTGTGGGAGATCTAGTCAGAGACAGAGATTATTTCAAACGGGTTGTGGTGAATACAACATTCTGTGGGAGATCTAGTTAGAGACAGAGATTATTTCAGACGGGTTGTGGTGAATACAACATTCTGTGGGAGATCTAGTTAGAGACAGGGATTATTTCAGACGGGCTGTGGTGAATACAACATTCTGTGGGAGATCTAGTTAGAGACAGAGATTATTTCAGACGAGCTGTGGTGAATACAACATTCTGTGGGAGATCTAGTTAGAGACAGAGATTATTTCAGACGGGTTGTGGTGAATACAACATTCTGTGGGAGATCTAGTTAGAGACAGAGATTATTTCAGACGGGTTGTGGTGAATACAACATTCTGTGGGAGATCTAGTTAGAGACAGAGATTATTTCAGACGGGTTGTGGTGAATACAACATTCTGTGGGAGATCTAGTTAGAGACAGAGATTATTTCAGACGAGCTGTGGTGAATACAACATTCTGTGGGAGATCTAGTTAGAGACAGAGATTATTTCAGACGGGCTGTGGTGAATACAACATTCTGTGGGAGATCTAGTTAGAGACAGAGATTATTTCAGACGGGTTGTGGTGAATACAACATTCTGTGGGAGATCTAGTGAGAGATCTAGTTAGAGTAAGAGATAATTTCAGACGGGCTGTGGTGAATACAACATTCTGTGGGAGGTCTAGTGAGAGATCTAGTTAGAGACAGAGATTATTTCAGACGGGCTGTGGTGAATACAACATTCTGTGGGAGGTCTAGTGAGAGATCTAGTTAGAGACAGAGATTATTTCAGACGGGCTGTGGTGAATACAACATTCTGTGGGAGGTCTAGTGAGAGATCTAGTTAGAGTAAGAGATAATTTCAGACGGGCTGTGGTGAATACAACGTTCTGTGAGAGATCTAGTGAGAGATCTAGTTAGAGTAAGAGATAATTTCAGACGGGCTGTGGTGAATACAACGTTCTGTGAGAGATCTAGTGAGAGATCTATTTAGAGACTGGGATTATTTCAGACGGGTTGTGGTGAATACATCGTTCTGTGAGAGATCTAGTGAGAGACTGGGATTATTTCAGACGGGCTGTGGTGAATACAACATTCTGTGGGAGATCTAGTTAGAGACAGAGATTATTTCAAACGGGCTGTGGTGAATACAACATTCTGTGGGAGATCTAGTTAGAGACAGGGATTATTTCAGACTAATTGTGGTGAATACAAAGTTCTGTAAAGGACATGCGACTTGATGTTGACGATGGAGTGGAGGCACAATAGCACATGCAAGAAAAAGCTAAATGTAAATAAACCACAAATAATTATGAAATAAGTGTTCCCTTTCTTTAGCAGGGCAGGCAGTAAAACAGTAGATCCGACTCTGCTTTCAGCTATAGAGATACGTGTATTTGACAAAGAAAAAAAAACGTAAAATAAAACGAGATAAGATTGTCAATTCCTCGAGGCGAGAACAGGAGGTAAGCAAGCGTTACCTTAAATAGTTTAATTTATAAAAAGCGTCATCATTTCGTGCTGACTGATCTAGTCTAAACTTATAAATAAATCTGATTTATATCTGCTCAAATTAAAAGGGGGAATTACAGTAGTGGCTTATAATTGAGGGGCTTCAGGTTTCCCCTTTCCACTGTCACCCCAATTCTCTACTATTTTTTTTTTCACTCCGTCCCAATTATTTTCCTGAAAGATAGGTCGAAGGTCTGTTTGTTTGAGACGTACTTAGGTCCAGAGGTCTCTCATACTTGATGTGGTGCCTAATGTTAACAATTTGTGCATAGGTTCCAAACTTTAGAATTTGTGGGGCATGCTAAGGTAATGTGGATCTGTAGGATACATGAGATCAAATGTAAACCGAATACGTAATAAATGTGGCAACAGAACGCATCAACCTACAGCGGAAGTTATAAATACGGCGGGGATGGGTATGATACACGCTTCGAACCCAAGCAACTGCAAACATTACTGGGTAGGTCGCTGCTTGGAACCTACAGAGAAAGATAAAAGAGGAAGACATAGAAACACACGGAGACTTTGAGACAGTGTGTGAGCAAAGAGCAGAAAATGTTGGAGAACTCTTGTCGATGTCTGATGCTTTAAATGAGGGTTTTAAAAGACAAGAACAGACTAGAAACAAATAAAATGAAATAGCATAGAACTTCTATACGTTAATTTTTCTTTTGCAAATAAATTAAATATGCTATAGAACATGTAATTTGGTACAATAGTAACATCAGATGGAAGATGCAACACAGAAATAAAAAAAAAGCAGAATAGCTCAGGTCAAAATAGCATTTCAGAAAATGAAAAAAATTTCTTATGCAACAAATCTATGTCAATAGAAGTGAGAAAGAGAGTTCATCCGTGCTATATAGAGTCCATTTTCACATATGGAAGCGAATCATGGATAGTAAACAAATAAATGAAAAGAGGATTAGAGGCCACAGAGATGGGATAAATCAGAAGAATGCTAAAGGGTCCCTGGACAGCTAAAAAGACCAATGAGGAAGTTTTCAAAGAGGCCAACACAAAAAGGGAGCTCCTGAGAAAGATTAGAAAGAAAAAAATCAACATTTTTCGGGCACATCAAGAGAACAGAAAAGTTGGAACACTTGTTTTCAGCTGGTAAAATACAGCGCAAGAGAGATCATGGAAAACAAAGAGAAAATACTGGATAGCTTGGTGTCATGGCACGGAAAACAGTCACAACAGAACTGATACGATGCACGGTGAATAGAAGATTGTTAATGAAAATGATCGCCTACGCCAACCGGTGTGGTACATGATGATGATGATTAAGGAAACATGTGTTCATATGACAACTAATATTCCTTACGGCATGTTACACACAAACAATTTTTGTTGTTTTTACAAAGGAAGACATTTTGTCATGAATATGTGTATGCTTGAAAAGTCAAGTAAATGTTCCCTCCACTACCTTGCTAAGTGTATGGGGAATATGGTGTTAGTGACCATATTTTTCCTATGACCACGTCATTTTTGTGTGTTGTGGTCGGTATCACACCAGTCCGCTTTTACTTCCCAGAAAAATGTCTGGTACCAATTTTTAGAGGCTGGGTGAACCTCTGAGCCTTGTCAGTCCGAAAAAAAATCCGCCTCTGCTGGGGATCGAACCCGGACCCTTCTGGTCAGGAAACGAGCACACTAACCACTCAGCCACCGAGGTACCATATGCTTGAGTTTAAACTCAAAGTTAAACGTAATTGGACATAATGATATGGTATGTTTTGTAGATCTTGTTTACAACTCTTGGACAAAACTTACCTAGAGCGAACACCCATAAGATTGTACAATCAAATGAGCAACAAATCAGATGGAGTACCAAACTTCTGTTCAAGAAGATGAATATCGAATAAAATATGTCACCTCATCTTCTCAATAAACAAACACATTATTCTTATTCAACTAGAAGTACACAATCACAGATCAATTTAATATCAATGATCCATGTACACTATACATCTTTACCACATATATCTGCAACTGCAAATGGATTGGTAGAAGTCTTCAACTATATTCTATATACACTGGAAACAAATAAGTCCCTATATTCTATATACACTGGAAACAAATAAGTCCCTATATTCTATATACACTGAAAACAAATAAGTCCCTATATTCTATATACACTGAAAACAAATAAGTACCCATTTAAAATAAAATGAGAAATAACGCAGGGATCTGGCAAATAAGTTTTCTGTGCTGCAATAGAATGTGACGATCTAGCAAAAGAAGTTTTCTGTGCTGCAATAGAATGTGACGATCTAGCAAAAGAAGTTTTCTGTGCTGCAATAGAATGTGACGATTATGCAAAAGAAGTTTTCTGTGCTGCAATAGAATGTGACGATCTAGCAAAAGAAGTTTTCTGTGCTGCAATAGAATGTGACGATCTAGCAAAAGAAGTTTTCTGTGCTGCAATAGAATGTGACGATCTGGCAAGAAAAAACAATATTTTTATTGAAACTGAGAGCACAAATTAGACGGGCTTGAAGAGAAGCCACACAATTCAGGTCCGATATAAAGCTGAGGAAAGTACTAAAGGAAAGTGGTCGAGATGGAGAACAAGTGTTCGGTACTGATGGTAATTGGTCGAGACTGAAGAAAGTGGTTGGTACTGATGGTAATTGGTCGAGACTGAGAGCAAGTGGTCGGTACTGATGGTAATTGGTCGAGACTGAGAGCAAGTGGTCGGTACTGATGGTAATTGGTCGAGGCTGAGTGTAAGTGGTCGAGGCTGAGTGTAAGTGGTCGAGACTGAGCGAATGTGGTAAAGAGTGAGAGAATGTGGTCGAGACTGAGGGAATGTGGTCGAGACTGAGGGAATGTGGTCGAGACTGAGTGTAAGTTGTTGAGACTAAGGGATTGTGGTCGAGACTAAGAGAACGTGGTCGAGACTAAGAGAATGTGATCGAGACTGAGGGAATGTGATCGAGATTGAGTGTAAGTATTTGAGACTAAGGGATTGTGGTCGAGACTAAGAGAACGTGGTCGAGACTAAGAGAATGTGATCGAGACTGAGGGAATGTGATCGAGATTGAGTGCAAGTGGTCGAGACTGAGGGTAAGTGGTCGGGTCAATGGATAAGGTGTCAGTAGTGGGGTATATGATTGAGACAGAAGGTAGATAGACGAGTCTGGGGTAAGTGATAAACACTGAGTCATGTGGTCGGTACTAAATCAAATTGTTGAAACTTAGTTTAAATGGATGGGTCTGAGGAAAATGTCCGGGACTGAGAGCAAGTGGTAGAGTTAATTTCAGATTCTAGACTTATCTAAATCTATCAGATTCTAGATTCATTGTGACTCTAAATGGTCACTTAAAATTGTTTTATTTTAATTTCCTGGGATGAAAGACAGTGCTTGCTTACTTCTGGTCACATAGCCCAAATATGTATAAATGGTAAACAACCTGTGATTCTAACACCACACTCCCTATGCGATTCGCAGGGGACATAACGGGTTACATACTTTGTGTTCGACGAACAAAGCAACGAATGTCAAATAAAAAACATATATCTAGTACTGGTTGGGAAGTTGATAACGAAATCCTTTAACAAGTTATTTATTAAATAACAGCAAACTTTATCATGAGGTGTGATGAAGCAGTTTAATCTAAAGTTGCGAAGTCACTTTGAGATGCGACATTACAACTGATCTATAGTGGCTAAGGCACTTTGAGATGCGACATTACAGTTTGAGCTATAGCTCTTAAGTCACTTTGAGATACGATATTACAATTGATCTATAGCTGCTAAATCACTTCGAGATTCGACAGTTTGGTCTGTAATCGTTAAATCCCTTATTTAAAAAAAGTATTTTCTTCAAAATCAAACAGCTCAGGCAATGACTGGCGCAGTAAAAGTCTACACAGATAAATGACACGAATAATATCATGTTTACAACCAAATAAAAAAAAAAAATTACTAAAAAGTCTCTAAAGTAGTTGAAAAATTCAAGAAGTTAAAAACCCGCCTAATGCTGCAGTGATTTAATTCAACTAAATAAACATTCAGACATGATGTAAAGAATTTTTCAGCCTTATCTAAAAAGAGCAATGTAAATACAGTGTTGGCAAGTTACCCCTGTAATGACATTAACAGCATGCATTTTCCCTATTGATAAGCCAGGGAAAGAAGCTATCCACAGCTAATATTGACATTCCAGGCATTGGCGGCACAGTCGCACATGCAAGAACAAAAAAAAAAAAAACTAAATAAAAATAAACCACACATTTAGCACAAAGAGTTAAAGTATCAAGTGTATAAAACACAAATCAAATAAAATATCGTACATAAAACCCCAAAACAAATAAAGTATTAAGTGTATAAAATTCAAACCAAATAAAATATCAAGTGTATAAGATACAAATCAAATAAAATATCAAGTGTATAAAACACAAATCAAATAAGATATCAAGTGTATAAAACACAAACCAAATAAAATATCAAGTGTATATAATACAAATCAAATAAGATATCAAGTGTATAAAACACAAACCAAATAAAATATCAAGTGTATAAAACACAAATCAAATAAAATATCAAGTGTATAAAACACAAATAAAATAAAATATCAAGTGTATAAAACACACATTTACACAATTTCTATGGGCACGTGTATGTGGTGACGACTCTCAAAAGATGAAAGCGACAATTTAACAATTTAATGGGAGGAACAGAAGAGGGTGGGGGGGGGAAGCGCTGGGTGGTCTAGATGTAAAACATCGGCTTCTAGACAAGAAGGTATCGGGTTCGATTCCCACCACAGCGGTGGGAAAATAAAATAATTAATTAATTAATGATATCGAATGCATGTCTTTACCCTCCCCTGGTCTCTAGGTAATGAGGTCCGATATCTGGCCCTCTCAGAAAACTTGGAACAACAGGAGGTCTCGTGTGCATTCTGCGCAGGTTAAAGAACCCTTGGCAAGTGAAAAACGAAAATAGTAGAAAAAAGTTGCCACTTCCCGTTCAAAATTAACAGGAAAAATCTGCTCAAAACGTGAAAGCTCTCGACGATGAAAATATGAGAGTTACTCTGAAGTCGGAGATTATCTGCTTGTATGGCGGGGGGCACCTGAGCACACGGCCGCCGGTGTGAAATAAAGGAAATTGTGATATTCACGAAAAGTTCAGTTCCTCGGGACTTCGCTAGAGATATAGATCTGGTAAACATAAACAAACAAAGAAAGAAATATACAAATAAACAAACATACAAACAAACAAAGAAATATACAAAGAAACAAACATACAACAAAAGGAAGAACTAATGTCAACTAAAAGATTGCAACATACACTATCGACTATTACTGGAAAAACACCATCGTCATCTCATCGAGTGCCGTCTCCGCAACGAAGGTTGGCTACCATGGATCGTCATTCAACTCTGTTCGTTGCTTTGATGGTGCAGGTTGTCACAGATTGACTTGTCCATCTTTGATGCTACTCGTCCATGTTAGTCTTGATCTGCCTCTGTCTCTTTTATCTTGTATTTTCCCTTCGAAATATTACTTTTAGTAAGGTGTTGTGTCTTTTAGCGTGTCCCAAAAATTTCATTTGTCTTGTCTTAATTGTATTTAGTAGTTCTTTTTTTATTTTTTGTTGTTTTAAAACTTCATTGTTTGTTTTCTTTTCTTCCCATCCAATTCTACCTATTTTTCTGTAAAACAACATTTCAAAGGCTTCAATTTTATGTTCCGGTTTTTTGTCTAATGTCCTTGTTTCTGCACCATACAGGAATATTGAGAAGATGTAACATTTTGTTATTCTTAGTTTCAGCCCTGCTGTTATTTGTGTTGTTGTTAAGTATATTTTTTCATGGCATTAAAATTACTTTTTGCCATACCTATTCTTTTGTTTATTTCAATTTTACATTTTCCATTATTGGTTATAGTATTTCCAAGGTAGTTGTAGCTTTGAAATGTCTCCAGATGTATTCCTTCTACTGTGATATTTAATTGTAGGTCTTGAGAATTGTCTTTGTTTATGATCATAGTTTTAGTCTTTTTGATATTCATATCTAGTTCATATTTTTTGCTTGTTGTGTTTATCCCATTAAGCAATTGTTGTAGGTCTTTAGCATTTTATGCTTGTAATACAGTATCATCAGCATATCTTAGGCTATTGATTATCTTTACATTAATGTTTAGGCCTGGCATATCTGAGATGTTTTTAAAGATTTGCTCAGTGTATATAGATTGAACAAGCTTGGTGATAGGATGCATCCTTGTTTTACTCCTCTTTTCATATTCATTGTTGTAGAGTTCTCCTTGTTATATTTTATTATTGCTGTTTGCTCCCAGTACAAATTACATATTAGTCGTATGTATGTGTCGTCTAGATTTATGTCTTTTAGGCAGTCTATAAGTTGATTATGGTGTATTCTATCGATAGCTTTGGTGTAGTCTATGAAGCAGGCATATATTGGTTTGTTTACTTCTATGTACTTTTCAATTAATGCTCTCATGCAGAATATGGCTTCTTTTGTGCCACTGTTTTTCCTGAATCCAAATTGTTGCTCATCTAATTCAGTATTGATTTAATTCTGAATCCTACTCTGTAAACTTTTAGTAAAATGTTTCCTGTACGGTATATGCCAATGCATATGTCTGTGATCACTTCAATGCCGAAATCTCGGAGTAGGAACAAGAAGGAAAAATCAGCATAAAAGTTAATACTTAATTGAAATATTACACAATCTATGATCGAAAGCAAAACAGATGCAGATAATGAAGTAACTATTTTTGCATGTGGAATATAAACAACACACTTTAAACAGCCAATGTATCGAAAGACTATATGATCAAATAGACGAACTAGAAACCTGGTTAAACTCTACAATAAAATAGTAAAGTAGTGGGTGCTAGAACACTTTAAATGTACGCGGTTAATAAAGTGAAACAAGCTCGGCATAAAAAGTTGATTTGTTGGGGACATCGGTAGCCTAGTTGGGAAAACATACCAACGTTCGGACAACCTGTGTTCGATTCCCGCTGAACGCAGCGTGAACTGTACTCGTGTTTCAAATGAAATTACCCCTCGTTCGACCCAGCCGCTGGCAGAAATGGGTACCAGGGTAGTACTCTGAGAAGTTGAGGAAGGCCCTCTCGTATCGTGAGTTTCAATGCTTGAAGCGACACTATCCATAAGTCTCCGAATACTTCTGGATAAGCGGCCGAGTACATATAGGTGAAAACTCGCGTGCTAAGACGCCGATTCAAGTCACGTACTTTACCCTTTATGAAGCTGTCCAACATGAAGACATGGAATCAATTTATGATGACTTGTAATGTAGTCTGGATAATCACAAACATTTAAAAGTCAAAATGTAAAAGGAGGCAAGGCGTCTGACAGCATCAGAACTGGAAGCAGTCAGCGACTCATAGCTGAAGGTTTGCTGCAGGATCGGTGAACCAGAACCATCCAGACCCTTCTCCGCCTATTCGCGGTGCATCTAGAAACAAACACACCTGTCTAGTCTGGCCATGCGAGCATGGATCGAAGAGAGAACGCAAGCTGGTACAAAAAATTTCCGTGCTGAAATCGGATGTGTTGGGCCGAAAAGCTCAAATAGTTCTGTTGCACATTCCAGCATGTGAGAGAGAACATGTAGAGCCATTGTGAAAGAGAACGTGTAGAGTCAATGTGAAAGAGAACATGCAGAGCCAATGTGAAAGAGAACATTTAGAGCCAATGTGAAAGAGATCATTTAGAGTCAATACGAATGAGAATATTTAGAGCCAATACGAAAGAGAACATTTAGAGCCAATGTGAAAGAGATCATTTAGAGTCAATACGAATGAGAATATTTAGAGCCAATACGAAAGAGAACATTTAGAGCCAATACGAAAGAGAACATTTAGAGCCAATATAAAGTGAACATTAGAGCCAATACGAGAGAGAACATTTAGAACCAATATAAAGTGAACATTAGAGCCAATACGAAAGAAAGCATTTAGAGCCAATGTAAAGTGAACATTAGAGCCAATACGAAAGAGAACATTTAGAGCCAATATAAAGTGAACATTTAGCGTCAATACAAAGTGAACATTTAGAGTCAATATAAAGAGGACATTTAGCGCCAATACAAAGAGAACATTTAGAGCCAATATAAAGTGAACATTTAGCGCCAATATAAAGTGAACATTTAGAGCCAATATAAAGTGGACATTTAGCGCCAATATAAAGTGAATATTTAGAGCCAATATAAAGTGAACATTTACAGCCAATATAAAGTGAACATTTAGCGCCAATATAAAGTGAACATTAGCGCCAATATAAAGTGGACATTTAGCGCCAATATAAAGTGAACATTTAGAGCCAATATAAAGTGAACATTTAGAGCCAATATAAAGTGAACATTTAGCGCCAATATAAAGTGAACATTTAGAGCCAATATAAAGTGGACATTTAGCGCCAATATAAAGTGAATATTTAGAGCCAATATAAAGTGAACATTTACAGTCAATATAAAGTGAACATTTAGCGCCAATATAAAGTGAACATTAACGCCAATATAAAGTGGACATTTAGCGCCAATATAAAGTGAATATTTAGAGCCAATACAAAGTGAACATTTAGAGCCAATATAAAGTGAACATTTAGCGCCAATACAAAGTGAACATTTAGAGCCAATATAAATTAGTGATTAGTCAAGCCTATATGGATACCGGAGCCGCGATAGCTCAGTGGTTAGTGAACTGGACTACAAAGCACAAGAGGTAGGGTTCGATCCTAACCAACGGCTTCCGAGTTCACCCAGCCTTAAATGGGTACCGGATCTTTTTCTGGGAAAGTAAAGCGGCACGGGCGTAATACCGACCATATTACCCCCAAAAAATCATGTGCTGAAGGTCTGTAAAATTTATGGTCACTAACACCATATTCCCTATACGCCACTTGGCGTGACGGCAGGGAACAGTTGGCTGTGTTCACTTTCTGTGCGGTTTCGACTTATGTACTCAGCCTGCTAATGATGGGGACTACAGCTACCTTTTCTTAGTTTAGGAGTTGAGTTAGTAATTCGGATGATTCCACTGGCACCGGCGGTCGAGCAGTTATGGATTTTAATTCGTTTGCAGTGATACCGGAGCCTTTCCTTAACGAAAGAACCAAATTCTATTGATGAGCTCTGCAACGGATTTTGTTTGGGGGTGGGGGGTGGTGGGGCTGGAAACTTAAAGAATATAATTTCCTTTGTTCGCCTCTGCTGCTGTTATGTTTCCTAGTGTTTTTAATATTTCATCAGCATATCTTTTTTTGTGATCGACCTATGAATCTGGTGTCCTCGCAAGTTTATTGAAGGCTCTATGTTTGTGTTTTGAGCTTTCTGCCTTTTCACGTGGCCAAACCATTTTATCTGTTGTTTCTTTATATATTATATGGCTGGGGTTATTCCTAGCTTTTTTTCTCAGTTCTATATTTCTGATCTTGTTTCCTGTTATTCGTCGAACACATTTCATCTCAGTAGAGGTTTATTACCTGTGTCCCTGTCCACATGAAACTGTGAGATTGCTCTTGGGAATGTGAAACTTTCTTGAAACACTTTTTTGAAACACTTTCTTCAAACACTTTCTTCAAACACTTTCCTGAAAAACTTTCTTGAAACACTTTCTTAAAACACTTTCTAGAAATACGTTCTTGAAACACTTTCTTGACACGCTTTCCTGAAACACTTTCTTGAAACACTTTCTTGAAACACTTTCTTGAAACACTTTCTTGAAACACTTGTACAATAAAAACACTACTGAAGAATAGTAATAGTGTAGTGGTAGTGTGTTGACTTGGCAGTTGAGTGAGTGTGTTTAATCGCAACTTAATTAGTTAAAAAGTTAAAAAGATAACCCTGCTTGATGGGGACTGGGTGGTGTAGAGGTAAGCCGTCGACCCATGAGCAGAATGATACTAGTTCGGATCTTGTCAAAACAGTGGGCACTTTTCTCTGCGAATCCGTGTTTTCGTCGTGAATTGACACTCCCAGTAGGTAGCAGACTCCGATGTCGTATCCTCTAAAGTAACTGCTTAAAACAGGAGGTCTCGAGTATACTCTGTGTACGTTAATAAACTCGTTGGTGTTAAAAGTTGAAAAAAAGTCGGCCAAACATTGACGCTGGCCAGGCCAACAAATTATTAAACAAATCTTCACATGCTGAAGATGCATGTGTTGGGTCGTAAGGTGCAGATATTATGGCTTTGCCGTGTCAAAACTTAGATTCACACAGACACAAGGCATCCACGCCCACTTAACAGGTGAGTGATAAGAAGAGAAGAAACACCAATTTGGACGTCTAAAAGAAGCCGCTTTATCGTTTAGCCGCAGTATCACAAGTAGCTGAACTTTGCAATGCGTCTCACAGCACCAGAGCTGGAAGTTGTCAGTGACCCATAGCTGATGGCTTGCGCCAGGATCGGTGAACCAGAACCATCCAGACCCTGCTCCACCTCTTCGTGGTGCCTCTAGTAACAGACTAACATGTCTAGTCTGGCCAAGCGAGCAGGGATCGAAGAGGGAAGACAACCCGGTACTCAAAAATGTCGTGCTGAAGTCGGATGTGTTGGGCCGAAAGGCGCAAATATTACAGTTATACTGCAAACCACAACACAACGCAGACACGTCCACTTAATGTCCTTTTAAGGGCGGATGACGAAGAGAAATTCTACAGACAACGAATACTCTAGAATACTTTAGTCATCGGGCGAACGCAAGCAAGCAAATAGAGTCGAGTTTGTGCATGTGCTGTTCATTGGTCAGGTTTTATTAGAAAAGTAAACAGCGTTGCTTGGGAGTGGAATATCGCTTTTCATTTACGATCTATTCTGTTCTAATCTATTCTATTCATGAAATCAGTTTTATTGTAGTTTGGCATTCCCATATCCGCTCCACCGACAGTCCCAGAATTTCTCAAAGAATTGTTCCTTTAAGGTATTGATTATAGATACATCTGCCTTTCTCAATAAACACTCCAGGTCAACAATATTGTTTTCCACAATTATACTTGTATATATAGGGAGCCGCGATAGCTCAGTGGTTAGTGAACTGGACTAAAAAGGACAAGAGGTAGGGTTCGATTCCAATTGACGGCTTCCGGTTCACCCAGCCTTTAATGGGTACCGGATTTTTTTCTGGGAAAGTAAAGCGGCACGGGCGTAATACCGACCACATTACCCAAAAAATCTTGTGCCGAAGGTTTGTAAAATTTATGGTCACTAACACCATATTCCCTATACGCCACTTGGCGTGACGGGGGTACTTTACTTTTTTACTATATATATATATATATTTATATATATATATATATATATATATATATATATATATATTATATCATTGCCCCAACCATTCTCCTCCTCTGCTCTTAAGGAATGAAGAACAAACCTGGTTACGATTTATTTAAACACACGAGAGGGACTAGTTCACTGTTTGAAAACCGATGAAAAAGTGACTACAGATTGACGTAATGACGTAAGCTTTCAACAGTCTTTGAAAATACTCCGTGCCAAGTTGAAAGCTACCTGTTAAAAAGTAAACATTGAACACTTTTGTATTTCACAATGAAATATTATACAAGCAATGTTAGAGATAATTTGGTAAATATTGACACGTTCAGGTCGCAATTTCTTAATATTATGTTTTCGTCAATAGTGTCCCTTACTTAGTTGGTGAGGTGATTTATCTAATAATCTCTGTTGACTGGTGGTTGAATAATATAGTGGACGAAAGCTGGATTCTTGTAGATAAGCTATTGAAGGTAAAATACAAACCATAACAGTGCAACCTGTCCAAAAGTGTTTGGCGACTACATTGTCCTTGTAATCTTAGTTACCAACCTTTAAGTTAAGCACATGCAAAATTCATTTTAATTTTGCTTCTTCTTTTCCTTATTTACAGCTGGACAAAGTTGTCATTGTTTGTGACGTCACAAATCCACACCACAAAGTCAGTGGCTGGTAAAGGTAAAGTACGAGACTTTAATCGGCGTCTTAGCACGCGAGTATATACCCATATGTGCTCGGCCGCCTATCCAGAAATGTTCGGAGATTTCTTAATAGTGTCGCCTCAAGCATCGAAACTCAGATGCGAAGCAACAATTCTCACCTACCCAGGGTAATACCCTGGTACCCATTTCTTCCAACGGCTGGGTCGACCGTGGGTTTTTTTTTTTTTTTTCCAACCACGAGTAAAATTCACACTGCTCCCAGCGGGAATCAAACACGGGTTGTCCGAACGTCGGTAGTACAGTCGAGTGGTTTTCCCAACTCGGCTACCGAGGCCCCCCAAATGGCTGGTATAATTTGCGACGTCACAAACCAACAGAGTGGTCATTTAATGGTATGTTGTGACACGTCGCAAACCAAATGAGCTACCATTGGCTGGTATGTTGTGACACGTCACTAACCAACTGAACTACCATTGGCTGGTACGCATTGTGGAAGCACAAATCAACAAAGCAGTCATTGCTTGGTGCGTCTTATGACAATTTTAGAGGAGCAACAATGTTCTTCTACTTCGTGCAATTCTGCAACTCATGCGAAACTTTTTTCAGCTAGGTTTTCAGTCCCCTCCACCAGATTGTCATTGACTTGCCTTTAGTTCGTTTCTTTTAGAGTCAAAATCATGACAGTTCTTGTAAATATTTTGATCCATCCATCAATCCATCCACCCATCCATTCACTCGTCCACCCATCAATCTGTCCATCCACCCACCCACTCATTCATTCACTCATGCACCCATCAATCTGTTCATCCACCCACCCACTCATCCATTAACGTATCCACCCACCCACCCACCCATCAATCCGCCCATCTACTCATCTATTCACTCATGCACCCATCAATCTGTCCATCCACCCACCCACTCATCCATTAACTTATCCACCCACCCACCCATCAATCCGCCCATCTACTCATCTATTCACTCATCCACCCATCAATCTGTTCATCCACCCACCCACTCATCCATTAACTTATTCACTCATCCACCCACTCATCTATTCACTCATCCACCCACTCATCTATTCAATCATCCACCACCCACCCATCAATCCGTCCATTCACCCACCCATACATCCATTCACCCATCCATCCATCTATCCACCCATCCATCCATTCATCCACTCATCCATCCACCAACCCATCCATTCAGCTACTCATCCATCCTCCCATCCATCGATCCATCCATCGAGCCACCCACCCACACATCCATCCATCCATCCATCCACCCACTCGTCCATCCATCCATCCATCCATCCATCCATCCATCCATCCACCCACTCGTCCTTCAATCTATCCATCCATCCACCCACTCGTCCATCCATCCACCCACCCATCCATCCACCCATCCATCCATCCATTCACACACTCATCCATCCATCCCCCCATCCACTCACCTGCTCATCCATCCACCCACTCGTCCATCCATCCACCCACCCATCCATCCATCCATTTACACACTCATCCATCCATCCACCCATCCATTCACCTACTCATCCACCCACTCATCTATTCTCTCATCCACCCACTCATCTATTCTCTCATACACCCACTCATCTATTCTCTCATCCACCCACTCATCTATTCTCTCATCCTCCACCCACCCACTCATCCATCCATTCATCCATCCATCCATTCATCCATCCATCCATTCATCCATCCACAATCCATCCATTCAGCTACTCATCCATCCACCCATTCATCGATCCATCCAGCCACCCACCCACTCGTCCATCCATCCATCCATTCACACACTCATCCATCCATCCAACCATCCATTCACCTACTCATCCATCCATTCATCCACCCACTCACCCATCCATCCATCCACCCACTTGTCCATCCATCCATCCATTCACACACTCATCCATCCACCCATCCATTCACCTACACATCCATCCACCCACTCGTCCATCCATCCACCCACCCATCCACCCATCCATCCATCCATTCACACACTCATCCATCCATCCCCCCATCGACTCACCTGCTCATCCATCCACCCACTCGTCCATCCATCCACCCACCCATCCATCCATCCATTCACACACTCATTTATCCATCCCCCCATCCATTCACCTACTCATCCACCCACTCATCTATTTTCTCATCCACCCACTCATCTATTCTCTCATCCACCCACTCATCTATTCTCTCATCCACCCACTCATCTATTCTCTCATCCACCACCCACCCACTCATCCATCCATTCATCCATCCATCCATTCATCCATCCTTCCATCCATCCATTCATCCATCCATTCATCCATCCACAATCCATCCATTCAGCTACTCATCCATCCACCCATTCATCGATCCATCCAGCCACCCACCCACTCGTCCATCTATCCATCCATTCACACACTCATCCATCCATCCACCCATCCATTCACCTACACATCCATCCATTCATCCACCCACTCACCCATCCATCCATCCACCCACTTGTCCATCCATCCATCCATCCATCCACACACTCATCCATCCACCCATCCATTTACCTACACATCCACCCATTCACCCACCCATCCATCCACCCATCCATTCACCTACTCATCCATTCATTCATCCACCCATCCATCCATCCATCCACCCATCCATTCACCTACTCATCCATTTATTCAACCACCCATCCATCGATCCATCCAGCCACCCACCCACTCGTCCATCTATCCATCCATTCACACACTCATCCATCCACCCATCCATTCACCTACACATCCATCCATTCACCCACCCTTCCATCCATCCATCCACCCATCCATTCACCTACTCATCCATACATTGATCCACCCATCCATCCATCCATCCACCCATCCATTCACCTACTCATCCATCCATTCATCCACCCACTCGCATCCACCCACTCGTCCATCCATCCATCCATTCACACACTCATCCATCCATCCACCCATCCATTCACCTACGCATCCATCCATTCACCCATCCACCCATACATCCATTCATCCAATCCTCCATCCATCCACCCACTCGTCCATCAATCCATCCATCCACCCACCCATCCATCCATCCATCCAGCCACCTACCCACAAATCCATCCATCCACCCACTCTACCATCCATCCACCCACTCGCCCATGCATCCACCCGTCCATCCATCCACCCACTCGCCCATCCATCCATCCACCCATCCATCCATCCATCCACCCACTCGTCCATCCATCCATCCATCCATCCACCCGTCCATCCATCCATCCACAAATACTCATCCATCATCTGTTTTGCTTGCTTTCGTCTTGTGTGCTTCCCCAGCCACACATACGATAACAACATATGGGAATGTTGGGTTCACCACATCATCATCAGGTCGCATATCCTTTGCTGAACGATGCACTCATCACGGCTCGTCTGAAAGAATCTCTTTCTCCAGCCAAATATCCCACTTCTTCTGTTGTTAAGTTCAAGATTTTCGTGATGTCTTGAAACCACCTTCTTCTTGGTCTGTCCCTGGTGCATTACCCAGGAACCAAGCCCACCAACCACGTTGTAAATCCATAAAGCACATCCATTTATACCCATTTGATATTCATTTTCAGGACTGACGTTTATTAAGGGGTGGTCGTCTGTCGATGTTAGAAAGATAAAAAATATCGCATCATTTTTAATTAGATTGACCAAAGACTTCTGACATGAGATGCCATTAAACGTCACATTCTACACCAGAAATGACGTAGTTTGTCAAGTTTAATAGACACAAATAAAAGGTTACAAAAACTAGGACCAAAAGAATCGAAGATGGTTATCACGAAGGACGTTGATGTATTTGTTTAGCTTCTTGTAATTTGGACAAAGTGAAAATGGTGTATGTTTTGCATTGCAAGCATACGAGAACGTGACAGGTTCGTTATTAGATTTTGCCAATAACCTGACAGAGACAATGTGGTGTACATGATTTATTTCCAGTACTGCAAGGTCGGGTGAAATAAGCTTTAGGTTATCGATTGGCCAAGCATGTCATAGACACATCTTCGTGCCTTGTTTTTCAAGAGGAAATGAGGGGTAATTTAGAGGTAATTTAGCTAGTACATGATGGAGCTTCGAATTTAGAGGTAAGTATGTTTGCGTAGAAAAGCTTGACAATTATAAGGTATGTAATGTAAGCGACGGAAAGCCAAAAAAAAAAAAAAAAAGACAGCCTTAATAACAAAAAAAAGCCATCACCGTAATGCATAATACAGACAAGTGGAACAATATTAAAAAGGGTAAATTAACTTATATATCTGGGAACAATATTAACCTCGCCAGATGGTAGATGTACAACAGAGATGAGATGTAGAATGGCTCAGGCAAAAGCAGCTTTTAAAAAAATGAGGAAGATACTCATTTGCAAATGGAGTCCATTTTTGACACTAGAAACAAGAAAAAGAGTTCTTAAATGTTATGTAGAGCCAGTCTTAACATATCGATGTGAATCACGGGTAATTGAGCAGTAGACAAGAAAATCACTGAAAGCTATAGAAATGTGGTTTTACAGAAGAATGTTGAGAATACCATGGACAGCTAAGAAGAGTAATGAAGATGTTCTGAAAGAGGCCAATGCAAAAAGAGAGTCAATATCCAATATTAGAAACTTAACAATCATCATTATTTGGCCATGTAATGAGAAGGGAACAGGTGGAATATATTGTGACAACTGGGAAAATTGTGGAACAAAGAGACAGGAAGGAAAGAGAAAAGATACCAGACAGCTTAAGAGAATGGCCTGGCAGAAGGTCAACAACAGAAATGATAAATAACTGTCGAAATCGAAAGTTGTTGAGAGACATGATCACCTACGCCAGCAGGTTTAGTACTTGATGAATGCAAGTGAGCTGGCATAGAGAAAGAGAGAGAGAGGGAGAGAGAGAGAGAGAGAGAGAGAGAGAATGAATAGAAGGGAAAGAACAAATTGGTTGATCGGGGTTTTAATTTTTTCTAGAGCATGGTTTCTATTTGTCTTGAAAAATTAGAAACTTCAAATTCGGCGCAGTCAGAGAAAGAGCGAACGAGAGAGAGAGAGGGAGAGAGAGAGAGAGAGGGGGGAGAGAGGGAGAGAGAGAGGGAGAGAGAGAGAGAGAGAGAGAGAGGGGGGAGAGAGGGAGAGAGAGAGGGAGAGAGAGAGAGAGAGAGAGAGAGAGAGAGAGAGAGAGAGAGAGAGAGGGGAGAGAGAGAGAGAGAGAGAGAGAGAGAGAGAGAGAGAGAGAGAGAGAGAGAGAGAGAGAGAGAGAGAGAGAGAGAGAGAGAGAGAATGAATAGAAGGAAAGAACAAATTGGTTGATCGGGGTTTTAATTTTTTCTAGAGCATGGTTTCTATTTGTCTTGAAAAATTAGAAACTTCAAATTCGGCGCAGTCAGAGAAAGAGCGAACGAGAGAGAGAGAGGGAGAGAGAGAGAGAGAGGGGGAGAGAGGGAGAGAGAGAGGGAGAGAGAGAGAGAGAGAGAGAGAGAGAGAGAGAGAGAGAGAGAGAGAGAGAGAGAGAGAAGCTAGTCAAACTGAGAACTGACGGCGAGTTTAATAGTAGACCAGGTGGTAACTGCGCTTGTTATGTAGTTGCATTTGCTTGCCGTACCGCCAATAAGTGCTGCCTGCACCCACCCACCTTTTACTTAATGAAGATTAAATGACTCTGTGTTCTGGTTTGCAACAGGCGTCAGTATTTACCATCTCGGAACACAATTTCAATGTATGAAAGCCATTTTTTTTTGTTAGTATCCAGTTTGCGTTCCCTCTTCGAACAACTAATAACTTGAGAAGACTAGTCAAATCTATTCCCATGACAATACATGGGAGATGGGGTTGAGTCTTAATTTATTTTTTGTTTCGCTGATTTTTCTGCAAGTAGTCTACTATGAGATACTACTACATTCAGCTCATTTACTGCGTTTCTCTTTTTTAAATTTGAAAACAAAGTTAATGAAAATATAGAAACAAGCCAAAGCTGTCATTGCTAAGTCAGAGACGACGGCATAGAGGAAACATTAATGGACCCAAGAAGTTAAACTGCACTTGGGTTGAGAGTGATCTCTCTATCTCTCTCTCTTTCTCTCCTTCTCTCTCTCTCTCTCTCTCTCTCTCTCTATTCATCTCGTTCTTCCTCTGCTTACGCCGAATTAGAAGTTTCTAATTTTTCATGTAAAACAGAAACTATGACCTTGAAGGAATTAAAACCTGGATCAACCAGTTTGTTCTATCTCTCCTATCCTATCTCTCTCACTCTCTTTCTCACTCTCTTTCCTCTGACTTCGTCAATGATAAATCACTTCTAGTTCTGCAAATTAAATAATGATCTCGCTGTTGTAACTGAAAACGTGGCTCTTGCCAGTGAACCAAACCTGATCGAGATCACATTCTACATTTTCGTAGTGTGCGTGGGGACTAACTAATCTGACAAAGTCAATAGAGATCAAAGAAGGAAAGCAATCCTTTGCACACAAATTCCCTGCTGGCACACATTGTGTTGGGTTAGCAGAGCGAGATATCGCAGAATACTGGAAACTACAAGACTGCGCGTCACGGTGCTTTGTTCTTTTGAGGGAGGTTCATGGAGAGAAATAATCATCTGCTAACGGAGATTATGAGGAGAAATAATCATCGGGCTAGCGGAGATGATGGAGAGAAATAGCCGTCGAGGTAACGGAGACGATGAAAAGAAATGGTCGTCGAGGTAACGGAAATGATAAAAATAAATGATCGTTGAAGTAACGAAAACGATGGAGAGAAATAGCTGTCGAAATAACGAATATGTTGAAGAGAAATGGTCGTCGAGGTAACGAAGATGATGAAAAGAAATGGTCGTCGAGGTAACGAAGATGATGAAAAGAAATGGTCGTCGAGGTAACGAAGATGATGAAAAGAAATGGTCGTCGAGGTAACGAAGATGATGAAAAGAAATGGTCGTCGAGGTAACGAAGATGATGAAAAGAAATGGTCGTCGAGGTAACGAAGATGATGAAAAGAAATGGTCGTCGAGGTAACGAAGATGATGAAAAGAAATGGTCTTCGAGGTAACGAAGATGATGAAAAGAAATGGTCGTCGAGGTAACGAAGATGATGAAAAGAAATGGTCGTCGAGGTAACGAAGATGATGAAAAGAAATGGTCGTCGAGGTAACGAAGATGATGAAAAGAAATGGTCGTCGAGGTAACGGAGACGATGAAAAGTAATGGTCGTTGAGGTAACGAAGATGATGAAAAGAAATGGTCGTCGAGATAGCGGAATGGATAAAGAGAAATGGTCGTCGTGGTAGCTTGAAATGATGAAGAGAAATGGTCGTCGAGGTAACGGAAATTATGAAGAGAAATGGTCGTCGAGGTAACGGAAATTATGAAGAGAAATGGTCGTCGAGGTAACGGAAATGATGAAGAGAAATGGTCACTTGGAGATGATAGAAAAAAAACGCGTCTCTACAGAAGAAGTTTGAAAACACCGTGGGCAGCTAAAATTAACATGAATACGCTTTGACAGAAACCAGTGCACACACAAAAAAGCACATTAAAGAAATGGACACAACTCTAAACTAAGAACCCCCTCCCCTCCTCCCCTTTCCGCCAACTTAAAACAAACTTACGGTTTAACAATCTGGAAATAAATAAAAAGTAGAATCGATAAGGAACTAAATTGTCTGGAATATTGCAAGATACGATTCCTCTAAACCCGTTAGATTGGCACATGATGATGTTATAAAACGTCGCAAAAATGAAATAATAATATTTTGTAAAGGATGATTGTTGTTAGATAAAAAATGTAACACTTACCCATCTACAGAGATACATATATCCATAAATACTCAATAAAAACAGTAAGGTATATCCACTCGCCGTGTACACAGCTTGACTTGTGAATGTAGTTCAGTGCGTGTACACGTAGACCCTGTATAACACGAGGATTCGATGTTGCGACAGCCCTTCCAGGATATTAGATATCATCTTGAGATCTGTCCTTCTTCTTAAAGAGCCGCCCTTATGCCAAGTTAACTGCCACTTCTCCTTAACGGTTTGCTACAACGGGTCTCAAAAATTATGTTCTTTCTTTTAGCCTAGTTTTATATTGATATTTTTTATTACTGAGTTGATTTTCTAAGTCTTATTTTGTTGTTTATTTTGATGATTTTAATTTGTCAGTTACATTATGAGTCTTTAATTTCATGATCTGCATCCCAACGTTGTGCTACCAATGCCAGACCTGGACCCTAGATTCAAGAACAATAAGAAAAATAACCTCTACAGAGATGAAATGTAGACGAATGACAGGAAACAGTCTGAAGATAAGATCAGAAATGAAGAACTGAGAAAAAAGCTAGGAATAGCCCCCGCCACAGAATATATAAGGAAACACTAGCTAAAATGGTTTGGCCTCGTGACAAGGCAGCATGAACAAAACACAACACAAAGAGCCTTCAACAAATGTTTTGAGAACACCAGACCCAAGGGTCGACCACGAAAAAGATGGGTCGATGGAATATTAGAAGCACTAGGAAACATACTAACAGAAGAGTCGAACAGAAGAGCAAAAGACCGCAAATTATATCTCCCCTCGACGCTAAAAGACAGATGAGGAAGGAAAGAAGAAGAGGAAGAAGAATTTCATGTTTACTCTCCTTTAGAGTTGTTAGTTTTGATTTTTGCATTTGATCTGTGGTGTTTGTTTCTCATACGTGTCTCTTCAAGGGCCAAAAGTGTGCTAAAGAGTTGTAGATGCGCTATGTTGCAGCTTATAGCAAGTTGTGATATGTGTGCTAAAGAGTTGTAGATGCGCTATGTTGCAGCTTATAGCAAGTTGTGATATGTGTGACTTAAGGTCCAGCACGTCTGTCTTTATAATAATTTTTTTTTTTTTGGGGGGGGGGGGGGGGGGAAGGTCCTCACTCAAATTTTACTCGCTTGGTTAGACTGGATAGACTGTTTGCACAACCACCTCTGAGACGAAGGTTAGACTGGATAGACTGTTTGCACAACCACCTCTGAGACGAAGGTTAGACTGGATAGACTGTTTGCACAACCACCTCTGAGACGAAGGTTAGACTGGATAGACTGTTTGCACAACCGCCTCGGAGACGAAGGTTAGACTGGATAGACTGTTTGCACAACCACCTCTGAGACGAAGGTTAGACTGGATAGACTGTTTGCACAACCACCTCGGAGACGAAGGTTAGACTGGATAGACTGTTTGCACAACCACCTCGGAGACGAAGGTTAGACTGGATAGTCTGTTTGCACCGTCACCTCTGAGACGAAGGTTAGACTGGATAGTCTGTTTGCACCGTCACCTCTGAGACGAAGGTTAGACTGGATAGTCTGTTTGCACAACCACCTCTGAGACGAAGGTTAGACTGGATAGACTGTTTGCACAGCCACCTCTGAGACGAAGGTTAGACTGGATAGACTGTTTGCACAACCACCTCTGAGACGAAGGTTAGACTGGATAGTCTGTTTGCACAGTCACCTCTGAGACGAAGGTTAGACTGGATAGACTGTTTGCACAACCACCTCTGAGACGAAGGTTAGACTGGATAGACTGTTTGCACAACCGCCTCGGAGACGAAGGTTAGACTGGATAGACTGTTTGCACAACCACCTCTGAGACGAATGTTAGACTGGATAGACTGTTTGCACAACCACCTCGGAGACGAAGGTTAGACTGGATAGTCTGTTTGCACCGTCACCTCTGAGACGAAGGTTAGACTGGATAGTCTGTTTGCACCGTCACCTCTGAGACGAAGGTTAGACTGGATAGTCTGTTTGCACAACCACCTCTGAGACGAAGGTTAGACTGGATAGACTGTTTGCACAGCCACCTCTGAGACGAAGGTTAGACTGGATAGACTGTTTGCACAACCACCTCTGAGACGAAGGTTAGACTGGATAGTCTGTTTGCACAGTCACCTCTGAGACGAAGGTTAGACTGGATAGTCTGTTTGCACAGCCACCTCTGAGACGAAGGTTAGACTGGATAGTCTGTTTGCACAGCCACCTCTGAGACGAAGGTTAGACTTGATAGTCTGTTTGCACAGCCACCTCTGAGACGAAGGTTAGACTGGATAGTCATGTTTGCACAGCCACCTCTGAGACGGTGGTTAAACTGGATAGTCCTGTTTGCACAGTAACCTCCCTGAAAGGGAGCAAGTCCTACGTCGGCTGCTGTGCTCTAATTCTGAACAAAGTAGCCAGCTACTTTCAACTCAAGTTTTATTTGCCATTGTAAGCCCTTAAACAACGTCTAATTTCTTTTATTCATCTTCTTTTCTTTCTATTTTTACCACTTTGGGTATCGAAGGAGATACAAAGTTATGGTTCTTGCCCTGCTTAAACGTCATAAGTACTGGGGTGTTTTGGGGGAAACCCCTTCAACGGGCAGTCTCAGAGATATCGGTGGCGACGGACAAACTTTCCTCTCTGACTTGATGCGTTTGACTATGTTTGACTACGGTGACGTAGAGTGGGGATAGATCGCATATTTTTTCGTGCTGAATTAACGGAGAACTGCCATTGCCTTGTTACTGACTGCTGACGTCAGAATTTGCGAAGAAAGACTTATCAAGTGTCATTCAGCCCCATACTGGTCCCTAGAACACAATATAACTAGTTTGATCAAAGCAGCTATGATTCATAGCGGAAAGTTAAATCCAAACACCGACAAAAAAAAATATCTCGGCGAATGTAAGAACCAATCATTGGTGAATATAAGAACCAATCATTGGTGAATATTAAAACCAATCATTGGTGAATATAAGAACCAATCATTGGTGAATATAAGAACCAATGACTGGTGAATATAAGAACCAATCATTAGTGAATATAAGAACAAATCATTAGTGAATATAAGAACCAATGATTGGTGAATATAAGAACCAATCATTAGTGAATATAAGAACCAATCATTAGTGAATATAAGAACCAATCATTGGTGAATTATAAGAACCAATCATTGGTGAATATAAGAACCAATCATCGGTGAATATAAGAACCAATCATTGGTGAATATAAGAACCAATCATTAGTGAATATAAGAACCAATCATTGGTGAATATAAGAACCAATCATTGGTGAATATAAGAACCAATCATTGGTGAATATAAGAACAAATCGTCGGCGAACGCAGGAAACAGCAGCACAACATGTAGCTAACATATTATCTCGTTTTGATTTATATTTTACTTTTGTTATCTTTTTATTTTAAATAAATACCACATATCTCACTTGGACTTCACTTTCTTTTTGAGGAGACACGATTAGTTCAGCCTCAAATTATGTAATCTTGGTTATTTAGACCGCAAGTGAAGTTTAAAAATATAATCTTTTAAATTTATTACTTCATTTTCTACCTCTGTTTCAGCTGTCAACATTCGCTATAAATGTGCGCCGTCATGGATCATGAATGTAACGGCACTCTTGAAGTCTATATCTGCATAATTTAAATTTGCTTACAACCTTTGCATAGGTGAGCCAAACTTTCGTTATGCTAATTGTTTCCAAGAAAGCGGAGTGTAGTGTCATTCTCAATGCGACCACATGTTTTGACCCTTTGACTCTATGGTCTTGAGTACAGAAAGGGAAACGCCCTAAAACCAACTAGCTGACGTTTTCAACTTGACAAGTAAGAGAGGTTGTGGGAATGGCATCAGTCGCCTATAGCGAGCGTAGATGAAAATGCCACGTTAGATGCAGATTTTCCAGGTTTCCCTTTCAGCTATCAGGCCTGTCTAAAGTAGGCCATGGACTCTCCTATACAGATTCTGAAACGATCGACACCACAACGGTCTAGGGGCTGCTACACAGCCTTTGTTGTATGGCGCATATGTGGGCTTTCTATTTCTGCTTCACGTGGACCTGCTTCTTCTGACTTGGCGTTTGAAGGGTCAGTAGTATATCCGGTATGAAAATGATACCACCCCCCTGAGCTCACCATCCCTGAAGCAAATTAAAACCCCCAGCCCCCTCGAGTTTGGGGGTGTCCCTCAAATCTACCTTTTTTAGGTCGTTTTGATATCGGACGGTGTCCAGAAACCCTACCGGGACCCCTTAACGCCCGGCTGGACCACGGGCGCGTATCTTTTGTCACACGCCCGGCCGAATAAGCCCCCCCAGAGCTACCCCGCTGGCGCCCTCTCATGGCTACCTCAGGCCCCCGCCACCCCCTGAGCGTCGCGAGCCGAACCAGAGTGGACGCAGAGAATGAAAATTTTCAATTAGAGGAGTATGCAGCATAGGATATACGGACTTCACTGGTATCTCTAAGCATCATGACTGATTTATCGTTGGTTTACTTTGGGGCGGGGTGGGATATGCAACCGCTATCTAAGAAGGACTATAGACCCTTCAAGCATTTCATCTTCATCGATGCCTTGCCAAATTTAAACCACTACCAACCAAATCAAGCTGGGTACGCCTATGCCAAAGACCGCCAGAGCTTTGTTTCTAAGATCATAGAAAATGCTCTGCAAAAGGGATTTACACTCTGTAAAGACGAGGGGGATCATTTGCGTTTCCAGGGTCCGAGTGGGAGATACCTTGATTACTATATAAACACAACGGTCCAGGACTCTCTCGCAGACCCAGCTATCTCTCTGATTATTCGTGACGCCAAGTGGCTTCACGTAGAGGGTTTCTGGCCCTTGGAGTTTGGACTTGACATAGAGCGCGACATGCCAAACCTATTCAGAAATCTGGAGATTCTCAGAGAGAGTACCTCAACGAGGACGAAGCGAGCCCATAACCATTGTAGGTGGCTGTGGATAGGTGAATCTACTCTTTGCGGTAAAGAATCAATGTTCGAACACTGTAAGCAGCACCGGGCACAACTACGAAGGGGAGCTGTTTTACCGAAGCCCTGCCGCAAGTGTGGGATTGGGACGCAGTCTGCGGTCCAGCTTTGTGTGGGGTGTGGGCAGAGAGATGTGACTCTGGCGTGTATCACCATCGAAAGACGGGCTCGCAGCCAGTTTAAAAGAGTACTAAAAGAACTGAAAAACATCCCCGGCGTTCCATAAGAAAAAAAAATTTTTCAATTAGAGGGATATGCTGCATAGCGTATACTGGTGGGCCATTGTCTATAGACATACAACATGCCTACTGTTAAGCAGTTGCGAATAGAAGCAAAGAGTTACGGGTTAGAAGGCTACTCAAAAATGCGGAAACCTGAATTGACACAATTAATCACAGAGGCCCGACAACAAGTCCAACGTGAGCGCATAGCTCGTGGAGTAAAAAGTGGAAACTTAACTAGACGATACCCTGCCATGTTTAGTCTTAACTATGATGATCCTCAGAGACCGGAAAAGCTGCGTCATGAACTAAAGATGTTTGATGATGAGATAACTGCTACATTGCGAGCTCGTAAATATGAGCAAGCTGTCAAGAAAAATCCAAAACTTCGACTGTCAGCTCTGAGAAAGTGGATCGCGAGAATGAGCTTGCAATGGAAAGCCCGGCAGGTCTTAGGGCCCCTTCATCGCAGAGGAAAGACCCCTGCCGGCATCATCGCAAGTGAGGGTGAGAGAATACTTCAGGAGCTCATCCCGCAAGACGGGGAATCGCGAGGTAGACGGGTCATCACCTGGAAATTCTTCGAGGTCTATCGAGGTTCGTTGTCGATCGTGCGATGGAGAGGGTAGCTGAACTGCAGACAGCTTTCTATCTCAGATATAGCTACACAATTCAGATCCGTCACATCGAGACTGGTAAAACCATGCTTTTCCACCCAAATGAACTTGGCAGTCGACGTGGCAGTAACCTATTGACCACACAGGCCGCAGCTCGTCAGTGGTTAGAGGAACAGGAAGAAAAGCGTTTGGGGAATGAAAAGAAGCCCAATACAAAATGGATTTTCCAACGTTGGGTACAGGTCGAGATCAAGGCTATTCTGACCAATGAACTGCTGGTAGGAAACGGTCGATTACCAGACTGGCTGCGAAACAAGAAAGGGCTCGTTGCGCTGGACGGCTACAACGATAATTTCTGTTTCTTCCGGTGCCTAGCTGTTCATCGAGGATCCAGATCAGACCGTTGTACTGCGAAAGCGCACGAACTAGCCAGATCTTTCTTTGGGGCAAATGTTGACCTTACTAAAACACCAAAGCTAACGTTCGCAGACTTTAAATTGGCCGAGGAGCATTTTCGTCTGGGCATACGAGTTTACGTGCCGAGTGAGGATGGCATCTGGAAGCTTATAAGACAACCGGCACACTATTCTGAAATAGGCATCGAACCAATAACGCTTTCTATCTACAACGAACATGCTTCGCTGATCACGGACATCAAGAAACTAACCAACACCTATGCTTGCGGACACTGTAATCAGCGGTGCACGCAGTCAACTAGCCTGCAGCGACACGTCACTCGTTGTCAAAAGGGGGAAACCGAAGTCATTTGTAAGGGTGAGAAAGTGATACGCCCCCAATCTGCCTATGAAAAAGCCTTCGATCCTAAGTCAAATGCCAGTCTCGCCTCGATACAGTGGATTGAGCACGAATCACAAGCCCGAGGGTTACACATTCACCATGCTCACTGTGGTCACGGTGGGGAGCGGGAGATCGCAGGTGCTCCTGTAGACGGGTATGAGCCAATCACGAGGACAGTGTTTCAATTCCACGGTTGTTATTTCCACGGATGCCCTGTCCACTGTAAGCAGGACGAAACTAGAAAAATAATCAAAAAGACACGCCAGGGAATAAAGGAGGAGGCCGTCTATGTTCGAGATATACTCAAGAAGACCCGTCAGCAAGAACGAAAAATCGTAAACGCTGGGTACAACTTGGTGGTCGTGTGGGAATGTCGAAAGCCTCCGCGTTTAAATATCCCAATGCCTGCAGAAAGAACTGTTACATATCCACATTTTATCTTTTATGACTTCGAAGCTTTACTCGACAAAACGCAGAGAAATAAAGCCACCCTCGACCTCACATACGAAAACGAACACACACCGATCTCAGTGTCGATAGGGGATACTCTAGACCGTCAACCAACACATATTTGTGACGCCGACCCAAAAGCTTTGACAAACAAATTCAGGCTAGAACTCCAGCGCCGAGCTGCAATCTTAAGGTCTAAGGTCGAGACCCAGTTTCTACCAGACGACATCACTTTACTGTCTCAGAAGCAACAAAAGAAGATACTAGATTGGTGCTCGCAGGTCCCGGTGCTAGGCTTCAACTCGGGCAAATACGATCTGAACCTCATCAAGCAATACTTTGTAGAAGAGCTCGCCGACACCTGTAAAAAAGTCTTTGTAGCCACTAAAGGCACAAAAATAATGTTCCTATCAACACCCGAGTTCAAATTCTTGGATATCATCAACTATTTAGGACCTGGTGCCTCCTACGACAAATGGATTAAAGCTTACGGGTGTCAGCAGACAAAGTCGTGGTTCCCATACGAATGGTTTGACAGTCCGGATAAACTTGCGTATCCAGGCCTTCCAGACTACCCTGCATGGTTCTCTCGGTTGAAAAATGCGTACCCCCTGTCTAAGACAGAATGGGGTGACTGTCAATGTATCTTCAGAGAGAAAGGAATGACAACTTTCGCAGATTGGCTACGTTACTACAACGACCTCGACGTAGGTCCTGGCATTGAAGCGGCTGAGAAGATGAGAACCTACTACGGCGAAAAAGGCATCGATATATTTAAAGACGCTGTTTCACTGCCAGGGGTGTCCCTACAGTATCTATTAAGGGGTACACCAGAAGGGTCCTTGTATGCTCCAGGTAAAAAGGCATACACGTATTTGAAAGCTGCAGTAACTGGAGGTCCCTCGATAGTCTTCACCCGTTATCACGAAGCGGGGGTCACACGAATCCGCTCGCATCAAAATCCTAAAGCAAAACGCTGTAAGCGGGCAGTTGGATATGACGCAAACGCCCTATATCTTTCTACAATGCTTCAGGACATGCCAGCTGGTAAAGAGAAGGTAATCGAGCTTAAAGAGCCTGAGGTTGATGCGCCCAGGGTACGTGATCTGGTCTTAAGCGGTCGATTGTTTGGTTTCGTCAGGTGCAAGCTTGCCGTACCACGAACACTATGGAAAAAATTCGAGGAAATGCCACCGATATTTATAAACCGTGAAGTTCCAGAAGCTGCCGTGCCTCAAGAAATGAAGGATTATTTGAAGCAGACAGATCGAAAACGTTCTTCCACAAAGAAACTGCTGGGTGTCCTTGAGGCCGATGACATTCTGGTATACACACCCTTGCTTCGGTGGTATCTGCAGCATGGACTAGAGCTCCAAGCCGTATATACAATAATAAAATATAGCCCAGAGAAATGTCTAGCTTGGTTCGTCAAGGAAGTCACTGAGGCACGCCGACTGGGTGATGTTGACAAAGAGAAGGCACTCCTAGCCGAAATACACAAACTGATAGGAAACTCAAGCTACGGAAAACTAATCGAAGCCTTGGAGCGACACACCAACGTCTGCTACACAAAAGACGAGGAAACCGTGGACCGTGCACTACGTTCAGCCTGGTTCGATGATCTCACCGAAATAGGTGATGCCTACGAAATAAAAAGCCGCAAGCCTCGGGTATGTATATACAGACCATTCCAAGTCGGAATCGCGGTGTATCAGTTGGCAAAACTTCGCATACTTGAATTCTATTACGACTTCCTGGATCGGTTCGTCGACCGTCAAGACTTTGAGCTCATTCAAATGGACACCGATTCACTATACTTCGCTCTGAGCAGCACCACACTAGAGGCTGCAGTTCGGCCAGAGCTCAAAGAAGAGTTTGCTAAGTGCAAAAAAGACTGGCTTTCTTGGGATACCTGGAGCGGCCGAACTCCGGGCCTGTTCAAGCTCGAATTCTCAGGGCATCGAGCTATTGCTCTGTGCTCGAAATGTTATTTCGTCGATGGTAAGAAAAAGAGCAAACACTCGTGTAAGGGGATGTCGGCGAGGCTTAATAACCTGACATGGGAACGGTACAAGTTGGCTCTCTACGGTTTCAAAGACCATGCTGTGAACCGCGGCTTTCGTATGCATAACGGGCAGATGACCACCTACCACCAAGAAAAGCTCGGGCTCAGTGCATACTACGACAAGCGACGGGTCTTGCCTGATGGGATCCACACGGAACCCATTGAGTACACCGCTGCCTAGTCAGTAGCGTATATATGCTTACCTTGGAACACTATAACATCCCCCACGCCGTCTCTCTCGAGATCCCTTTCACGTATACCCGTAAATGTATAATCTTGGGGACTAGAGGCGAGAACTATACTCTGAATGACCACCCAAAAGCGCATGTTTGAGGTACCAATTTTAACGACGTCCCCCTGCGACAAGCCCATAAGGGCCTCGTTAGTCGGAGGTGGTGAACCGGGGCACTGTTGATGCTGAGCTTCTACTAGGACTAAAGGTCCTCCGGACGGGGTAAAAGCCTCGCGCAGCGAAGACAGATGGATTATCATGACGCGCCATGGGTTCAAATGATTGAGAGTATTCGTCCTCCGGACGGGTAAAAGCCTCGCGCAGCGCCTCCGGACGGGTAAAAGCTTCGCGCAGCGCCTCCGGACGGGTAAAAGCCTCGCGCAGCGAAGACAGATGGATTATCATGACGCGCCATGGGTTCAAATGATTGAGAGTATTCGTCCTCCGGACGGGTAAAAGCCTCGCGCAGCGCCTCCGGACGGGTAAAAGCTTCGCGCAGCGCCTCCGGACGGGTAAAAGCCTCGCGCAGCGAAGGGTATATATCATATACATGCATGCCTCGAAATTCTATAACGTCCCCGAGACGAGCACTAGAACTTACTAAGTTATTATCAAGCACACCAGTAAATCTAATATCAGAAGCATTCCAGTCCTGTGGGTACTCTACAGTTTGAATCACTACCCAAAATCGCTCCTCCCCATTACAAACTTTTACGATGTCCCCTGATTTCAATCGCTGAAGCTCTTCATCGGGTGGGGCCCAAAATGTGCCTGGGTGTCGACGATGCATTTCTTGGGCATCTATTAGGAACATTGTTTCTGATGACGCCGTTAGATTACATGAGTCTCCTTGGGTTCAATTGATTGCAAGAATCTTACCTGGAGGAAGCTCTGTCCCCTCAGGAACAATCATCAACTCTTCACGCACAAACCCACGCTGTGGACCATCTTCCAAATAGTATACCGCAGGCTGGCCATTCTGCCGCAAGACATTCCGCACAGAATGCAGGGTCATAGACCACACGGGGTCAGTAGCACGTTTTCGACCACCCTCGAGCTCGCCAGGCTGGTACAAATACCGAACCATTGCATCAGACGGGATCAGCGGCTCCTCGAGCCCTACAGGGCGTCCTGGAACGACAGATGAGGGTTGCGCAGTCACTCTCTGAAGTTTAATGGCATCCACAGGCTTCTTACCTGTCAGCCGAGTCGGCTCATTGTTTAAAGCCGCAACAACCGCAGGGAGTCGAGCCACCCATTCTGCAGACCGCTCAGAAGACCCACGGGCAGCAAGCAATAGCTCCTGAGCATACTGGTGACCAAAAAGCCGCTCGGCCAGAGTCCGGTTAAAACGTTCTACTATACCTTGGTCTCTATGGAGGTCCACACGCCCACGCCGTATTTCAGTCCCATGTTTTGCCATAAGTGATGATACCGAGCCCATGAATTCTCTTCCCGGGTCGACCTGAAGAAGCTTTGGAAAAACTAGAGGGCCCCGTTTATAAATCCTCTCAAGGGCGTCTGCAACCTCTTGTGAATCTTTTGTAGCCAAGGGCTCTGCCTCTTTGAACCGGGAGGCTATATCGACGAGGGTCAAGGCGTATTTGTACGTGCGTCGTTTCACACGATCATGCGGCAGATATAATAAATCCCCTTGATGAACTTCGTTTGGCGCAGTCACGTTAAAATGTGGCCGTGGTATTCGTCGAGGAGCAGGCAAATAGAGCTGCCATATGTCTTGTTTCGAGAGCCAGTCCCGAGCATCCTTTTTGCTAACTCGGGCTGCCGCAGCAAGCTTCGGGATGGCCGCCAGCCCACGCCAATAGCCTTGAGGACTGTAGTAGAATTTCTCCATGATTGCTGACGTGCCGTCGGAGTCCTCCGGACGGGTAAAAGCCTCGCGCAGCGACTTCTCTGCCATAGAAAACTTCTTCAGTTTAGGAATATTTTCTACTACCTCCTTCGCGACTTTTTTTTAAGGCCCATCCCGAAGCGTGATTTCGCAGCCATAATCGCAGAAACCGTCTTAGCATCACGCTTTTCCCAGTCTGGAGCATCTGATAGTGCAATCTGCGATGCGGTAGCTGCCAGTACATCATCCGCATGATTCCGTCCGGGGGTATCTTTATGGGCTGCGTAGGCAACGTCGTGGTTTAGACAGGCACGATCAAGACTATTCACACCCTTATAGCCCTGAGAGAGGCGTTTGGCAATCTTGGTAAACGGCCCGCAATATGAGTATTTTCCAGTGTTTTGAAAAGTTCCACCCGGGACATCTTCAGATGGGACCCCTTTGGGGAGACGCATATGCATCTCGGGCAGAGGTAGGGCATTCATGGCACTGTTAAGAAGACCAGCACCTTCGCTGCGCGAGGCTTTTACCCGTCCGGAGGACGCAGGGAGAATTTGGCTCTTTCTAGCACCGCACACCGTGCAAACACCTCTCTTAGCTGGTCGGTTGTTCTTTAGAGTTATAGTCTCCTCATTTAAAGAGGGAGTGTGTTGTTTACAGCGAAGGCAGTACATCTCTCCCTAAATATAGAAGTATGGAAATCTTAAATTTAGATCTTGATGAATCGAATCCACACGAGCCACAACATAATTGGCTGCTTCCTAGTAGCATCCGTTGTGTAATCTGCGGCCCCTCCGGGTGTGGGAAGACTAACCTGATGCTTAATCTCCTCCTAAGAAAGGGTTTCCTTAAATACCATAGACTGCATATATACTCAAAATCCCTTAGACAAGAGAAATACCAGTGGCTGCAGGACTGGGCGGATGCCATTAAAGCAGTCACTGGGAAAGAGGTAGCCTCGTTTCACAGCATATCAGATGATATCATCCCAGTAGAGAGTCTGAACAAAAACGAACGTAGCATTATGGTATTTGATGACGTTATGTTGGAAAAACAAACCCCATCGAGAAATACTTCAGCCAAGGCCGTCACGGTGGTGCGGACTCATTCTATCTAACGCAGAATTATTTCAGGATTCCCAAACAAACGATTCGAGATAATTGTAACATGCTTATCATATTTAATCAAGACACGAAAAACTTGCGCGCCATACATGACACCTATGTGTGTGGTGACATGCCTTTCGAAGAATTTCGAAACTTCTTTAGTGCGTGCACGCGCGAGCCGTACGGGTTCTGTTGTATCGATCTGACCAGCCGGGCCTATGATGGTCGGTATCGATGTGGATTTGATCGATTCTACATACCGAAGTCATCTATTTAAAGTAGGGATGAAATCTATTTAAAGTAGGGATGACATCTATTTGAAGTAAGGATGTGGCGCAAAGTAACCGACATGCGCGATCGTACAGCCCTCGTCCGGAACTACCTAGCACTCAGGGACCAGGCTCGGCAACGCCTTCAAACAGAAACACTAGGGGAGTCGTCTCTGCAGGAAGAGGCAGCCAAACTTTTCAAACCAATCACCTCACACCAAGCAGCGGAGATAGGAAAAGTCACAGCCGCAATAGAGCGCTTGCCAGCACCTTCGCTGCGCGAGGCTTTTACCCGTCCGGAGGACACCGACGGCACGTCAAGACAAGCCTACGCACTCCACGGAGCGGCGCCTTCGCTGCGCGAGGCTTTACCCGTCCGGAGGACACCGACGGCACGTCAAGACATGCCTCTGCCGGTAGAAGATGCCCCCACGCTATATATTAGTCCCGACCAAGGGTTGGATATTGAAATAATAAGGCGCCACGGATTTAAGCCCCCCAGCGAACTCGACCTCAGCGACACACAAGAAATCGCCAACACCATCAATAGAGTCACTCACACTAACCGATATGTACTGGGAGCGGAAAAAAAGCGTAAAGCCACCACAGAAGAAAGAAAGCAGCAATTAACGATGGAAAAGGACGCTCTAAAACAATATAGTGAACGTCTTCGCCTACTAACACAGGGTTACAGGCTCGTCCGATCTAGTGGGGCTACTTCGCTGCGCGAGGCTTTTACCCGTCCGGAGGACGCTACAGCTACCGCTACAGGTAGTGGGTTGAAACTGAAGGGAAACCGGTTTGGATCCCTCACAATCGACCCGCAAGCTTTGCAGGCGGGGAAACTGCGGGCGTTCGACAATGGAGACAATCTAGTGCTCGAAGCTCCGGCAGATGAGTCGCTTTACAATCTCCTTACAAAGCGCTTTTTAAAAACGATGCAATATACCCCCGAGGCTGTCAAAACTTTCCAGCGGCTGGCTGAACTTGCCGGCTTGCCTCTCCATGGGCGAAAGAGCAAAAAACACCAGCTGATAAGGTCCTCCGGACGGGTAAAAGCCTCGCACAGCGAAGGTGGGGCTTTGCAATATTATAAGGATCCAGAAGCGCTAGTTGAAAGGCTACAGCTATTAGCTGCCTCGAAGCGTGCAGGTAATACGGGCCTTGATAATGAAATTTCGGCTATTTTAGACGAGCTCCTTCGCAGTGGCGCGGTTCCTAAGGCTTTGATTCTCGAATTGAACAGAAGCCTCCTATAAGTGCATACCCCAAATGGAGTTTCAGTTACAGAAGATTGAAAGCCATCTTCGCCCTAAAGAGGGTAACTCTTTCGTATTTTCGTCAAACAGCACCGACTGGACAACCACCTTCTCTCCGCCCTTTTACCTCGAACCCAACAATAAGTACGAATTAGCTCTAGTCAATTTGGAGACATATAACGCTGTCCCCAACATTACAGAAAGTAATAATACTTTCGTCTACAGCCCAGACGCAGGGGTTACCTGGAAGACAATTTCATTACCAGAAGGAAGCTACGAACTCGCTCAAATCAACGATGAGATTCAATGCCAGCTGAAGGGCAGCGGTGATTGGAATTCTGAGACGCAGGCACATTACATAGTTGTAGGAGCAAACAGGGCGACATTACGTGCCAACATCGAGATTACGAACCCTAGCTACAGAGTTGACATGAGCAAATCTACCATTGCGTCGACTCTCGGATTCGAGCAGAGGGTGCTATCCACTACTGGATTCCATACAGGGGACAAACCAGTAGACATTTCAACACTTAGTAGCATACTTGTAAACTGCGATCTAGTCAGTGGTTCCTACCTAAATGGCACCAACCACCCCGTTCTGTACAGCTTCTACCCAGGCGTACAACCTGGATTTAAGATCATTGAGACTCCACACAATTTGGTTTATTTGCCGGTAAGCCAGCGTGGCAGTATTCAAAGAATACGCTTGTGGCTAACGGATCAGAATGGCTCTCAATTGAATCTCCGAGGGGAACGAATTACAGCTAGATTACATCTTCGGCAGATTTGAAGTAAAATTCTTACATTAAACATTTTGACTGACATTATAGAAAATCTTCTAAGCTACCATGTTGATAATTTCGCGGAACGTGGCAGAGGGAAACCGGCGGATGAAAAGACAGCGCTATGTAATCGGAAAAGGCCTGTCGGACTGGATACAACCCGTGGTGCGGGCCATTGGGGGTGTCGGTAAATTCGTTGTGGCAAACAAAGGCGCTATAGCAAATGTAGCGGACGTGGCCGGTAAAGTTGCTAAGGCCGGCGCTACAACCGCAGCCTCAATTAAGCAAATCGCTGACATAGTCCGCAGCAAAGCACGCTCGTCCACGCGAGCCGCTACAGGGCCGGAGAGAGTTATCTCTGAAAAAACCTTAGAGATTCTGCATGGGCTTGCGGCCCCCACGACTGAAGCGGCACGTCAAAATATCAACAGTCGGATAGCAGGCTCGGGTTTTAGGAAAATTCTTTATTAGAAAATAGAATTGTTTCTATATCTGAAGTAAATTTTCTATGGCGGATACACAAGAAATTACCGATGAAATGTTGACTCTTGTAGAGCAGACGCTTGTTGACGAGAGCATCGAGTCGTACGTCTACAAGGAGTATCACCCACAAAACCCCGCCACAATAAACAACAATCAGGATATAGCAATCGAAGTAAACTTCCAAGACGTTTACACACACCCGTCTAAAAGTTTTCTCAATGTTGAAGGGAGGCTAGCATCCGGCACAGAAGTCGACTACACACCTACAACGCTTGTGTCACTCGTGAATAACGCTGTTATGTACATGTTCTCGCGGCTAAGGTACCGGCTCAATGATCAAGATATTGAGAATGTTCTCAACCCTGGCCAAGCCACAACAATTAAGGGCCTATTGACATATGGAGATGATTTTTCAAAGGCCGAGGGTCTTAACATGTGCTGGCAAAAAGATACCTCAGCGGCGGCTGAATCAGCTAATACTGGGTGGGAGGCCCGACGGCAGCTAGTAGTGGTCAAGCCGAATCCAAGCGGGACGTTTTCGTTCTGCGTCCCGTTAAGCCACCTGTTCGGTTTTTGCGAGGACTACCGCAAGGTGGTTTATGGTTGTAAACATTCGTTGATATTATCTCGTGAATCAGATACCAAAGGTATATTTCGCGATGCTGCGGCGCCTAGAGGGAAAGTCACGCTAACTAAGCTTGCCTGGGTAATACCGCACGTCATGCCTTCTTTGGAGGCTAAGACCAAACTAGTAGAGCAGATAGGCGCTAAAATAAAGGTGCCGATATCTTTTCGAGCTCTTCAATGCGAAAGCTTTGCCGTGCCGGAAGCCAGTTCGTTTACCTGGACTCTCTCCATTACGTCGGGCACTGAAAAACCACGATGGCTTTTGGTGGCTTTCCAAACCAACCGCGATAGCCAGACCAGCAATCCGGCTTGCTTTGACCATGTAAATTTAACTGACATTCATGTGAGGTTAAATACCGATCAGTATCCTGACTCCGAGGAAAAAATGGACTTTGTACAGCGAAAGATTTCCAGGGCTTACAAGAGGTTATGTGACTTTAAGGCAGAATACTATGGTATTGAGGGAAGCGTGTCCTCAAACCAGGTGACTCCGCTCGAATTTATAGAATTATACCCAATCCACGTCATCGATGTCCGCAGACAGTCGGAGCGGTTGAAAACGGCCGTCCAAACCGTACAGGTCAGGGCGACTTTTGGAAACAACGTGCCAGCAGGAACCATGGCCTACGCAGTGCTCATAAGCGACCGGCTGCTGACGCTAGAGTCTGACGGCACGAAATTTAGCAAATTGTATTAAACAAAAATCTCCATCAATATACAGTATAGGAAAATGAAGTATACTCCTTTTGGGTTAACACTTACGCAGGGGCAGAAAGAATCATTGGCAAAAGCCGCCCATGATGGGGTAGGCGTTACTATTCGGCTGACGGTTGAGCAGCTTCATGGCGACGATACCCTGGGGCTCACTAAGCGCCAAATAGCTCACCTGGAGAAGAAACGCGCCGCCAGTGCTGGGGCCGAGCTCGTTATTTCCAAAACTCAGCTAGCGGCTCAAAAAACGGGTGGGTTTCTACCGTTTTTGCCCTTAATATTAGGGGGGCTCGCTGCAGCGGGGTCGCTAGCAGGAGGTAGTGCGGCTATCGCGAAAGCAGTCGACGATAAAAAAGCGAGTGCTCGAGCCCAGGCTGAGGCCGAGCGCCACAATCGTGAGGTTGAGAAACAGCTAGCTGGTGCGGGGTTGTTTCTGGCCCCATCGGCGAGCACGGGGCACGGCATTTATGGCAAATGCAAGGGTTCGGGGCTCTACTTGGCGCCCCAAAAAAAGTAGAACCCCTGAGCAATTTTGATATTGAAAAGGCCGGCCGTACCATCCCCCACTTTCGTGGCGTGTTTTCGCGAAACACCCTGCCTAACAAGATTTCTCAGAAAGAATGCGGCATAGTTAATCTCGACTCCAGCAGTGGTGGGGGCACCGACGGGTAAAAGCTTCGCGCAGCGAGGGTCTTCCTATACAGACACAGACGTTCCAACTGCAGAGACCCGAAGAGGTTATCTGCGGCCACCTATGTCTTCGAGTGTTGTGTGAACTCGCAGCTGGAAATGCTTTTAAAAATGTGATCTTACACATAGCTAAACAGAGAGTGTGATGCCTGTGGATAAGTTTTATATGGGACATAGCACCGGCTGTGGAGCGGCGGCGGCCTCGTGGGGCAGCCCAGTCGGCCTCGTACATAGGGCTGGCGATACTATGCTTGGTGACCTATCATTGGGGGGCTTTCAGCTGAAAGACGTAGGGAACCCTTTAGAGGCTAGCGATGCGGCTACTAAAGAGTATGTGGATACTCGAGATGCTGATCAAAACGCAGCAACCGAAAAATACGTTGACGCCCTCGTACACAGGGCGGGCGATACAATGCTAGGTGAGCTATCATTGGGGGGCTTTCCGTTGAAAGACGTAGGTAACCCTTTAGATTCTAGCGATGCGGCTACTAAAGAGTATGTGGATACTCGAGATGCCGATCAAAACGCAGCAACCAAAAAATACGTTGACGCCCTCGTTATATCCACAACGGATTTATTAGACGCTAGAGTTCTACAGCTGGATGGATCAAAAGCACCAACCCACGACATTAAGTGGGGTCATCACAAAATATCCGAGCTCGCCGACCCTGAAGCACCCCAAGACGCGGCTACTATGGCATATGTTGAGAACGCTATAGAAGATGCCTCGGGGCAACGTTTCGATATATATGAGATTTCCTTGCAATGGAAGTTAACTAGGACCTTATCGATCACCCCGATTGGGGACCCTCAGCTTACACAGGATCCGCGTAACGAAGGTGACAGAAGGGTAATCCTTGGCATAAGAGCGCCTGGGGTCTATAAGATTCAGTTGGTAGGACTGCGCACTGGGAGCCACAAGTCGATTGACATCTCGCTGCATTTAAACCCTCCCCTTGCGTTAGTGTTACAACATACAATAACAGACTATACCTATTTTAACACCTCGGGATTGTTCTGGATAGCACAGCCCTCGTCTCTACAACTAATGTTTTCAGTAGTACTCCCATCCGTCAGTGATAACATTAATATACAGGCAACACTCCTCCTTGAAAAACTGTAGTAGTTCTGGTCAATTCTACAAATATATTAGTTTTTAATATTGAATATGCCAGTATTACTACTATGCCAGTAGACAAGTTCTTGCAAGGTTCAAGCAATGAGCACAGACCTAAGGTCTGGGCCACGAGGAATTGCTTCGCCAACCTCGGAGATGTTCGAGGATTCGATGATCCGGGGGGCGCGGGGGTGATTTATGGGATGGAGTTAGCCAAAGGAGGCCTTTATCGGCGGGCCGCCATAGAAAGTCATACAAGTGGGTTTGAACCCAATTGGGAGCTCAGGCTGGACCTAGCCATGCGCTATATAGATTTGCAAAGTCCGGCCGAGGGTGGTATTACAAAAGTGGTATGGCTAATGAACGCTGGCAGCATGTTTGTCGGCTATCGCCCGTCCGGCGCAGAGCCGACGACCCTCAATGGGCACGTTAATTCTTACTACCTGGGTCCGAAGGGAGTTAACGTTGCGAAGTTACAGGCTCAAACAACGGTTCCAAGAGACCTAGAAATCTTAAGAAAACCCCCAAAGGGGTCCGTGATATATCTAGAAATTGAGACGGGCAGTATGCTCCCCAGCGCCCCGATCGAGATTTTGCCTGGGGTGTCAATCAAGTGGAAACGCCCCGAAATGACGGGTTTGGTTATAAAAATTGGGGAGGGGAAGGCAGACCTCTCAACGAATGTAAGCGATTTGGAAGCAAACACGGTGGCGGAAAAAATATCACTAGAATTTATATTCAGTGGATTGTCGTTTTACTTTAAACGGCTACTTTTTAGCCTGTCCCCGGTAAGTGATCGCGTTATTGAGCACCTAATTAAACAGATAAAAAGTTCTGCATAAAGCTTTATATACCTGTTCTGCCTGACTATGTATCCCACACTAGACGCGTCAGTTGATCGGCCTGTCGACCAGTCCTACCGCATTCAAGAGGTTGTCCGCCTGCGAAAATGTTTGGAGGACGAGAGAGATAAACGGACGTCCCTATACAAGAAATATCGGCGCGGTGCTAATAGTCTAGACGGTATTGATACGGCACTGTTTACAGTCACAGCTGGGATGGGCGTTGGCGGTATTGCGCTTCTTTCAACCGTTATCATGGCTCCTGTAGCTCTAGGACTAGAGATTGGGGCCCTAGCTTGTGGCACCTTTGGGGCAGTCAGTAAGGTGGTCTCTCGTCAGCTAAATCTCAAGGCTAAGAAACACGATGAGATTCGTGTTTTGGCTGAAAGTAAACTAAACAGCATCACCGGCATCGTATCCACTGCCCTAGAAGACGGGAGTATCTCCGATGTGGACTTTAAAATGGTTCTTACAGAATTTGATAAGTACCTGCAGATGAAAAAAGAAGTACGCGCCCCTGGCGGAAAAAAATTGGACGAGGAAGAGTTGTCGGAGGAGAAAATAAAGCAAGAAATCCGAACCGAAATTGCCAAGCACATGGCCAGTTTCAAGTCTTCATAAAATGTTTCTTCAGCTGGAGAGATATTTCCTGTGGCTACGCCTCTGACGAGCGTGTGATTCCTACAGCGCCTCCTCCCTACAGTTATTAATTATATTTCTCTTACACACACGGTTCTCTTTTTACTACCACAAAAAAATAACAGCTGCACTTGACACGAGATAACGTGTGAGCTAACATTTCCGATGGTTAGAAAATTATGAGCTATCATTTGAACAGATATGAATACTGTATGTAACGCATCGTCGTATCGGAACCACATACACCAATATGGATCCATCATGTGACATAGCAACTGAATTGCCGGACACAAAACATACGTCCGGGTGGCTATTCTATCTTAGCGAGCTAATGTCAGTACCAGGGATATGGAGGCTCGCCGGCAGGTGGCTCAGCTGGCGAACATACTTGCGTCGTGGTTATCTATGTTACGGCATGCCGCTGAGTATCAGAGGGCAGCTTCAAAAATACGACAATGATTTCAGGTTTGAGTATACCGCCAACCTTATAGTTCTAGCTATGAATGAGCTCGTGCGCCGCACAAAAACGGGGTCTCTCGAATTACATATCCAACCCTATAGTCGTGATTCAATCGAGTTTGGGCTACCGCAGGGGAGGGGAGAAGCAGAGCTCATGAATCTAATTCTTAAAGACGCAGAGGCATGCGGCTATCACATAGAGCACGGGATAGACAAAATAACGATTCAGGGAAAAAAATAAGCGTGCGCCTCCTCCAAAAATATTATCAAGGAAGTTAAAAGTGCTATGTTTCGGGCGGCTTTTCCGCAGATTAACTGAATTCCCCCGTTAAGTGAGCCACTTAACAGTCACATGCATATCCTCGGCTGCTCATCTTTTGTCAACTGTGATAACAATTTTCAGCTCGAAAAAATGCGACAAAACAGAACAACCGTGACACTCTTGTCACGGTTGTCACAAACGATTTTTCGCTCACGCTTTTCCTTTTAAATCCCTGTCACGTTACATAATTTTCTATTTTTACATGGATCATGTGATGGAGCGTATGACTGTCATGTGTTGATCATTTGCTTTCGCTGCGCGAGGCTAATTATCGCGCCTGCCGTCCGCAGGACTGCTACTGGCTAATCTTTATGAATTCTATACTCTGGTAAACGGTTCGAGGGTGCGCGACGTCTGAAAACTATAGAAGAGCCATCAGCTTGCTTTTTTTTCTAATACATCATATCCATTTTGAAGAAGAAGTCGTATGCGTGCCGCACTTTTAGCTCCTCTCAAAAGTGGTACTCTACCCATGTTATATCCTGTAGGCATATTGGAACACTACGGTCTACATGTCTGTCTAACATACAGATGCAGAGTGTGTGTGTGCTCGTTATCATGCAATTCCATCAGTAATACACAAGATCCCAAGGATGAGGTGCTAGCTGTGGACCTCTATAATATGAAGTCTCAATCCAATCTTCATCCTCTGAATCGGTGTCCAGCCCCCTATCATATCTAGACATCCTCCTACAATATTTAGCTAGCGCGCTCGGAAGAATACATGAATCTACAGAATAAAGCTTCCTCCACTCATTTGTATCGTAGAGGGCTGTATGTAATTCTTCCACCACATCATCGAAGCGGAGTTTATGTTCACGTCTCAAAATCTCATATTGCAAAAGTCGTGGGAGCTCATCCAATGGTAACCCCCTTCCCAACAATCGAGTGCGCATGATTCTAAATATTGCCAAATCTTGAAGAGAGGTATCAAGAGACTCCATGGGAATCAATAGGCCTCTATAACATCGGCAAAGTCGATAGTTGGTTATGACCCCAACACCACAAAGAGTGCACGTTCGTGTTACAGTCCCTCTTCGCAACTGCTTAACAGTAGGCATGTTGTATGTCTATAGTCATTAGCCCTCATTTCTCTAATAGGAAATTTCGATCCGCGCTAGGCGTGTAAACTCCTTGTGAAAGGCTCTCGTGCGTGCCTTGCTTTCTCTGGTGTGTGCGTTATGGTACCCACATCTTACACAGAGACTAAGCTTGTTTGAGACGCCCACGCCGCAGCCAATACATGGTGTTGTTCCACCACCTTTCCGTATTCTATCATTATGAATCCAGCAGTACGAACCCTGCACGTCTTCCCACAGGTTGTAGTAGATCCCCACACTAGCCACGCACAATGATTTTTGCCTGGCGCCATATCATATATCTATAGAGCTACACTCTCTAACTGTTTTTTCCTGAGTAGTTAATCCGGTATGAAAATGATACTACCGCCCTGAGCTCACCATCCCTGAAGCAAATCGAGCCCCCCAGCCCCCCTCGAGTTTGGGTAACCCAAAAACTTAAGGGTCCCGGTAGGGTTTCTGGTCACCGTCCGATATCAAATCGATCTAAAAAAGGTAGATTTGAGGGACACCCAAAACTCGAGGGGGCTGGGGGGCTCGATTTGCTTCAGGGATGGTGAGCTCAGGGGGGTGGTATCATTTTCATACCGGATTAACTACTGGGTCTAGTCTGGATGCCTCCCCCTACATCTTCAATGTCCTACTAGACCTTTAGGCTCTTCCTGTCCACATTTTCTGCAGAGATTTGTTGCCTTGACCTTTGTTCTGTGACGACATTTTGAGACTCTAAGCTACATTCGGCAGCAATGTTGCTTAGAGTCTCTCTGTTCTTATATTTTTAATTGATATTTTCAACGGAAATACAACGATTGGCAAAATAGTCCGTATCCTTGTAGCTTCCTGCAAAATAAAGTTCCCCCATGGTCAGCCGTTAGAGATAACCAGCTCTTGCTCACACACTTCGTGTCTGTTTCATTGAAAATCATTTCTTCCGATTTTCTTGATCTGCCTCGATTTCGCTTTCTTCTCCAAGTCTACCATGAGATAGTTATTATGATTGTTTCTGGAACTCTTCCGATCACGTGACCTAATGAGCACCTTTGTTTTGTAGCCAATTTTAAATCTCAATTGGATACACTTCTTGAGCAATTCTTGTTTTTATTTTTGTTTAACCACCATATTATGATAATAATTCTTGTTTTTATTTTTGTTTAACCACCATATTATGATAATAACAATTCTTGTTTTTATTTTTGTTTGACCACCATATTATGATAATAATTCCTGTTTTTATGTTTGTTTAACCACCATATTATGATAATAACAATTCTTGTTTTTATTTTTGTTTAACCACCATATTATGATAATAATTCCTGTTTTTATTTTTGTTTAACCACCATATTATGATAATAACAATTCTTGTTTTTATTTTTGTTTAACCACCATATTATGATAATAACAATTCTTGTTTTTATTTTTGTTTAACCACCATATTATGATAATAACAATTCTTGTTTTTATTTTTGTTTAACCACTATATTATGATAAAAACAATTCCTGTTTTTATTTTTGTTTAACCACCATATTATGATAATAACAATTTGTGTTTTTATTTTTGTTTAACCACCATATTATGATAATACAATTCTTGTTTTTATTTTTGTTTAACCACCATATTATGATAATAACAATTCTTGTTTTTATTTTTGTTTAACCCCCATATTATGATAATAACAATTCCTCACACAATTGTGTGAAATAATGGAAGCTATCGTGTCTCTTTTTTTTCATGCAGGTGCAGTATTATGGCAGTGCACGGTCTGATAGCATTTAGCAACTCATAGCTGACTGCTTGTGTCAGGATCATTATCATCATCATCGAGTGCCATCTCCGCATCGAAGGTTAGCTACCATGGAGCGCCGTTCTGCTGTCTCTTGCTTTGATGGTGAAGGTTGTCATAGGCTGGTTTGTCCATCTTTTGATGTTAATTGTCCATGTTAGTCTTGGTCGGCCTCTGCCTCTTTTACCTTATGTGTCAGGATCAGTGAACCAAAATGCATCAACATGTAACTTCATCTTCCAGTAATAGTTACGGAAGTACATTAACCAGTCTGTGAAATCGTGAAGGCAGTGACAAGGGAAATTACTCCAGTGTGAGCGTCCAAAAATACTGTGCTGAAGTTAAATATGTACGGCCGAATCGCACACAAATCTCAGCTTGGGGTGCAACTATGGCACAGCTCAACAACGCCCACTTGACGTCATTTTAAATAGAGAAGGATGAGGTACAGTGATCATGTGAGCGAAATCAGCAGTTCAGCCCAGTGTTGTCAGCATTCATATCCACCCAAGCAGTGCTCGCATAACACATCTTAGTTCAGCTTTTGAGTGCACATGAGGCATGCCCAACTGTTGTTTACATTAGCAACAGATTGTTATTGCTTAAGAGGCGGTCTTTTCATAATGTTCAACTTTCCAAATGGAGGCGAGTGTAAGCGTTGCCGTGTTTTTATTTTCCCCTTCTCTTCCCTGCTATTATTTAACCATTTCCTAACTGTTGCTAGTAATTAAGTCTCACAGTTGGGTAGGCTCTAGCGTGTTGGTATGTTTCTTTCTCTTTCATTCTTCGTTTCATTTCAGGTGTTGTACGGGTTCGGTGTTGAGAGACATACACAATTCTGGTTTGCCTCTTGCTCTTCTCCCTTCTCCTCTTTTGATGTATGCTTTGTAACTAGTAACACTCTTATTTGAACAGCATAAAATCATGAAACAAATATTTATTTTCAATGGCCTTTAATAAAACCCCGTATTGGAACAAGCGTCCTTATCTCGGGCTGTATTACTTTCTGCCCCAAGATAAATATAGAGACTTGAGTGCAGTGTAAACCTCTCTATCTTCTTCCCAGAAATGGATAACAATCTATGTTATCTAGACGGGCAAACTAGTGTGTATGCAGCAATGTTTATAATAGTGAAGTCAGTAGGTTACCAGTACACGGGTCTAACGACCTGTACAAGACAAATAAATAAGTTTAAAGAGAATATGTTTACGTTTAAATGAACACACATACAAATTATTCAACAATTTCAAAATATTATATAGTTGTTCTTTTTCAATATGTTATTATCTTAATGGGTCGGTGGCACTGTGATGGTGTTACATCTAGAAACGTCTCCGACTTACTTTAATCACAGCCGTTGTTGTTGCTAGGTTATTTGTGTCGGTGAGGATCACGATGTTGTCATTCATTAAAGAGAGTTGAGATCTGGCAGATGAGGCCAGTGCTAGTCGTGATGTATTTACTGTAGTGAGGCCATGGATGCACTAAGCGTTCACTTATCGACGATGTGGATGATGATATTAAAGGTTTGATTTGCTAAGTGACTGCGTCATTATGACATCATTAAGTGTTTATTTCAAATGATAGATTGCCTTAACAACAGAAATTATTGGTGGCCAAGTTCAGCGATTAGCAACAAAATTCTCTCAAGCATGGGGGACTCGTGGTCTAGAGGTAAGAAATGCAGCTCTGGACAGGAAGGTCCCAGTTTCAAATCTCATGGTAGGCGGTGAGACATTTTACTTTTAATCTCTGATTCCTTCATGAACTATCCCGTCTCTGTTCCCTGGGTAGTGAGATTCGTTGTTTTGCCATCTCGGATAACGCGAAAAACAAACAAGAAGTTCAGTGTGCATTTGCGCATGTAAAAGAAACATTAGATGTTATAAAAGTTGAAAGGAGTAGGTCACACATACATGGCCCTTTTTATCTTGTCAGACGGTCTAGTAGAGGCTAATGTGTATTTTTTTTTGAGGTTTTGTTTTTGTCGAACAGCTTCACTCGTGGCTAATTCTACCAATGTTTGACAAACACACGCGGTCACATAATGAACAAGTCAGTCTCACTGATCCACAGGGTTTTCCATCCTTTTTCATTAGTCTTTTATCTTCTAAGTTTTGCCTTAGTACAGTCTCAAATGATGGTATACCGTTCCTTATACATGCTCTCCATGATGTGAGATTACTTGCCAGATGCTCCCAGTCATTTTCACATATAGAGAAGTCTTTCAGAGATGATTTGCAGATATCTCTATATCGTAGTTTAGGTCTGCCGATTTCAATAGGTCACAATGGTAGACCAAACCACACACAACATTAAATAAAAAAACAACCGAAAATAAAGTACTTCAGATCACAGAAAGGAGACTAGAACGATGGTGCCTCAAATCTCTTGAAAGAATAGACGATATGACGATTCGAGGTAGGAATCACATCATCATCATCATCAAGTACCGTGTCTCCTACCGTATTACCTTGTAAGTGTGTACATTACACCACACAACTTGCTCCTGCTATCAGCTTTATCACAGCACTGCAATTATTTGCCTATTCCATACTTTTTTAAATACCGCTGGTAATGTATATTTGCCAAATGTCGTCCATGTTTCTGTCTTCTAGTTAGACTCATCACCATAACGTTTTGCTCTATCACCTCCATTCGGTTCTTTTATGTTCTCGTTTTCTGGTGAAGGACGCATGTAGGCCGAAACGTCAGTATTTTGTTGTGTTACTTTTTTGTCACCTTACCTTGTAGGAGTGTATCTTACACCCCACTACTTCTCCTGCTACAAGCTTTACCGCAGCACTACATTTATTTGCCTGTTCCCTGCCGTGTCTACCATAGATATATGTTCACAATTTTCAAACTCCGAACCTGTTTATCAATTCTCTCCTTGACTTTCTACTTAATCATCCTCTTAACCTTAAGTTGTATCCTGCTCACTTTGTTTCCTTATGGGGGACTGCTTGGTCTCAAGGCAAGACGCCGGCCTTGGGACAAAGAGGTTGTGGGTTCAAATCTCGGCTACACCGGTTGGGATTTTTATTTATGATTTCTCTCTGCGGCAACCACCACTGGTTCAGCAGCGAGGCCTGGCTTGAAACGTCAGTTACTCATCGACGGAAAAAAACATGAGTACCTCCGAAGTCGGAGTTATCTGCCTGTGCGACGAGGGACCCCTGTTCACACGGCTGCCAGGGAAAAATGGATTAACACGCAAAATTCAGTTCCTAGTCTCTAGGGACTTCGTCAGAGTTGAAAGCTGGCGAACACAACAACAACAAGAACTGTGTTTCCCTCATATCTCTATTCTTCCAAAACGTCAAGATTATAAATAACATCACAGAAGTCCAGCAGATGTCGGTTTCGATCCTGACCGACCGCTTCCAGATTCGTCCAGCCTTAATCTAAATGGTACCAGTTTTTTTTTTTTCTCTGGGAAAGTAAAACGGCACGGGCGTAATACTGACATATTCCCCAAAAATCCTGTGCCGAAGGTCTTTAAAAATTATCGTCACTAATACCATATCTCCCATGCGCCACTTGGCGTGATGGGGCACTTTACTCTTTTTTTTAAATTTTTAAACATAAATCGTGCAGCGGCACTGGCTAACCAACCATCTGTACAACACACTTACTCGAGATTAGAAAACTTCGGCTGCCCAAACACTTCTTCTTCTTCTTTCCTTCCTCATCTGCCTTTCAGCGTCGAGGGGAGATATAATTTGCTGTCTTTTGCTCTTCTGTTCGCCTCTGCTGCTGTTATGTTTCCTAGTGCTTCTAATAATCCATCCATCCATCTTTTTCGTGGTTGACCCTTGGGTCTGGTGTTCTCACAACGTTTGATGAAGGCTCGCTATGTTGTGTTTTGTTATTTCTGCCTTGTCACGTGGCCAAACCATTTTATCTGTTGTTTCCTTATATATTCTATGGCGGTGGCTATTCCTAGCTTTTTTCTCCGTTCTTCATTCTGATCTTATCTCTCAGACTGTTTCCTGTCATTCGTCTAACACACTTCATCTCTGTAGAGGTTATTTTTCTTATTGTTCTTGCATCTAGGATCCAGGTCTGGCATTGGTAGCACAACGTTGGGATGAAGATTGTATTGTGTAGTGCTCGTTTTGCCTCAGAGTTATTTCCTTGTTGGACAATAGCAGGGTTGCCAATTTGGCTTTTTTTAGGCCAAATTCCACAAATCTGGCTTTTTTGGTTTTTGTTTGGCCTAAAGAAATTCTTTGGCTTTTTTTGGGTTTTTTGGCTTATTCCTGGCTTTTTTTTCTAAACCAGTAGTAAAAAAAAAGTATAAACCACAATTTCAGTAAAAGTTCTTTAAAAATATAATTATTTTGCTCCAAAAATGCATCAAATCATCTGACTTTAATAAGAATTTGGCGCACTTTTGCAAATTACTTTCACTTTCAGAATCCATTCCATAGGTCTTAATTCTTAATGTTTCATTCTAGGAATATTCTTCAAAATAGTTCATTTTCAAAATTGAAACAAAACGAACGTGTCGTGACTAGTCGTGAGCAGGGTTGCCAATTTGGCTTTTTTTAGGCCAAATTCCACAAATCTGGCTTTTTTGGTTTTTGTTTGGCCTAAAGAAATTCTTTGGCTTTTTGGGTTTTTTGGCTTATTCCTGGCTTTTTTTTCTAAACCAGTAGTAAAAAAAAAGTATAAACCACAATTTCAGTAAAAGTTCTTTAAAAATATAATTATTTTGCTCCAAAAATGCATCAAATCATCTGACTTTAATAAGAATTTAGCGCACTTTTGCAAATTACTTTCACTTTCAGAATCCATAGGTCTTAATTCTTAATGTTTCATTCTAGGAATATTCTTCAAAATAGTTCATTTTCAAAATTGAAACAAAACGAACGTGTCGTGACTAGTCGTGAGTCGTGAGTCGTCGTACAGGAGTGTGCCTAGGACGTGCGCTTAACAAGTCGACTAATTATTTACATTAGTCTACGCTGTGTTTGATAAAGATATTACTTGTGTTACTCATGGCTTCTTCATCAAAGAAATGGAAAGCATCTTATGATAGCAATCGTAAGTACAATAGTATTTGGGAAGAAACATACCCATGGCTCATGAAAGCTTCTGATGGATCAGAGGCAGCATATTGTAAACTCTGCCGGTGTACGATTGTACCAAAAAGAGGAAACATCTCAAATCATGAGAAATCATCTAAGCACATGATGAGAGTTCCATCAAATAGTCAGACACAACTTAGTGTCACTCAAAGTCCTAGACAAAATAACGATAAAGTTAAAACAGCAGAGCTCCAAATTGCTGTAAGCATGACCTGCCACTGTGCAATTCGCACAATTGACCATCTGAGTGAAATTATGACAGCACATGGCCAGGGCAGTACATTAGGAAACATCAAATTGCACAGAACTAAATGTTCATGCTTAATAAAAAATATAATATCGCCAGCACTAAAAACGGATCTCATCCATGACTTTCAGGACAAGAAATACGCCATCATTTTAGATGAATCTACAGATGTCTCCACACAAAAATACTTGTGTATCTTAATTCGGTTTTTCAGTGAAAGAAAACAGGAAATTCTAACAGGGTATCTTGGGCTAATTCCCGTGCAAGAAGCAACAGGAGAAAACATATTTAATTTGATTGATGGTGAAATAAAAAAATGTGGCCAGAGTCTCACAAATTGCATTGGATTTGCATCAGATGGAGCGTCAAACATGGTTGGCTGTATCAACTCAGTGTGGTCTAGATTAAGAAATGTATCTCCTTCATGTGTACAGCTGAAATGTATTTGTCATTCTTTGGCACTTTGCATTTATTATGCAGTAGCTAAGCTACCGTCAAATATAGGATTTTTACTATCAGAAATACCGCAATGGTTTTCCCACAGTAGCCTAAGACGAGAAGCCTACAAAGAATTATTTACAGTGATGAATACACCTACAGAATATGAGTCAACCAGAACTGCTCCACTGCCTTTTGAGAAACCATCAGCTACTCGATGGCTTGTGCGAGGAAAAGTTATGTTTAATATTCTGATGAATTGGGAAGAGCTAAAGGCTTATTTCATGAGTACTGAATTAGCCCAGTCAAAGTTTGACACAAAATACAAAGCACGATTGTTAAAGGACATGATGTTAGATTATAACAATTACTTGTTCTTTGTTTTCGCAACACCCGTTGTGCAGGAATTTGAAAGACTCAATGGCCTTTTTCAACAAACTAAAGCTGATCCTCATGAACTGTGTCAAGAATTATTTTTACAAGAGGCAAGTCTTCAGAACAGATTGTATGATACAAATGGACAAAGAAAGGATATAAATCAAGTTGATTTTGGTATCAAATTTTTAACAGAATGTAATACGTTCCTACAAAAGAACAACAACACTGACGCTCATCACGAAATTAAAAATGTCAAAGAAAGATGTATGTGTATGCTAGAGGAAGCTCTCAATCAAATAACATGTAGACTTCCTTCGGCGAGTAATATATTTCAAAATCTATCAAAGCTGAGTCCACGGATTATTTTAAATCAAGCTTCGAGAGCAACGTTTTCAGACTTACCCTTCTTACACCTAGCAGGAAGTAACATCAGCACTATTGAAGAACAATACAGAAAAATTATATTGATTGATTGGAAAGAAGATACCATGTTTAAGAAAGATGGACTTCCTACTGACAGTGAACAGTTTTGGATTGGCATACATCAGCATCAGTCATTCAAAGAGTTAGCCAACTTTGCCCTAACTTGTCTGATCACCCCATGCAGCAATGCCATAGTTGAAAGAATTTTCTCCATTGTAACGTCAGTGAAGACAAAAGCAAGGAATAAGATGCAACTGCATTTGCTTGACTCTATTGTCAGGATTAGAGCAGAACTGTTGCTTTCAAACAAATGTTGTAAAGACTTCATCCCATCAGCAAAAATGCTCAAAGAATTTACATCAGAGAATTTGTATGCTGTAGAATCAGGTAGCTCTGATGCGGATGACGTTAATAATCTTGATCTGGAGAGTTTCATGTGATGTGAGTATAGCAGAAATGTTTGGCCTTTTTTTTGGCTTTTTAATTGACTATTTGGCCTAATTTGGCTTTTTTTCAACACTTTTTGGCCTAAAATCCAAAAATATATCTGGCAACCCTGGTCGTGAGTCGTGAGTCGTCGTACAGGAGTGTGCCTAGGACGTGCGCTTAACAAGTCGACTAATTATTTACATTAGTCTACGCTGTGTTTGATAAAGATATTACTTGTGTTACTCATGGCTTCTTCATCAAAGAAATGGAAAGCATCTTATGATAGCAATCGTAAGTACAATAGTATTTGGGAAGAAACATACCCATGGCTCATGAAAGCTTCTGATGGATCAGAGGCAGCATATTGTAAACTCTGCCGGTGTACGATTGTACCAAAAAGAGGAAACATCTCAAATCATGAGAAATCATCTAAGCACATGATGAGAGTTCCATCAAATAGTCAGACACAACTTAGTGTCACTCAAAGTCCTAGACAAAATAACGATAAAGTTAAAACAGCAGAGCTCCAAATTGCTGTAAGCATGACCTGCCACTGTGCAATTCGCACAATTGACCATCTGAGTGAAATTATGACAGCACATGGCCAGGGCAGTACATTAGGAAACATCAAATTGCACAGAACTAAATGTTCATGCTTAATAAAAAATATAATATCGCCAGCACTAAAAACGGATCTCATCCATGACTTTCAGGACAAGAAATACGCCATCATTTTAGATGAATCTACAGATGTCTCCACACAAAAATACTTGTGTATCTTAATTCGGTTTTTCAGTGAAAGAAAACAGGAAATTCTAACAGGGTATCTTGGGCTAATTCCCGTGCAAGAAGCAACAGGAGAAAACATATTTAATTTGATTGATGGTGAAATAAAAAAATGTGGCCAGAGTCTCACAAATTGCATTGGATTTGCATCAGATGGAGCGTCAAACATGGTTGGCTGTATCAACTCAGTGTGGTCTAGATTAAGAAATGTATCTCCTTCATGTGTACAGCTGAAATGTATTTGTCATTCTTTGGCACTTTGCATTTATTATGCAGTAGCTAAGCTACCGTCAAATATAGGATTTTTACTATCAGAAATACCGCAATGGTTTTCCCACAGTAGCCTAAGACGAGAAGCCTACAAAGAATTATTTACAGTGATGAATACACCTACAGAATATGAGTCAACCAGAACTGCTCCACTGCCTTTTGAGAAACCATCAGCTACTCGATGGCTTGTGCGAGGAAAAGTTATGTTTAATATTCTGATGAATTGGGAAGAGCTAAAGGCTTATTTCATGAGTACTGAATTAGCCCAGTCAAAGTTTGACACAAAATACAAAGCACGATTGTTAAAGGACATGATGTTAGATTATAACAATTACTTGTTCTTTGTTTTCGCAACACCCGTTGTGCAGGAATTTGAAAGACTCAATGGCCTTTTTCAACAAACTAAAGCTGATCCTCATGAACTGTGTCAAGAATTATTTTTACAAAAGGCAAGTCTTCAGAACAGATTGTATGATACAAATGGACAAAGAAAGGATATAAATCAAGTTGATTTTGGTATCAAATTTTTAACAGAATGTAATACGTTCCTACAAAAGAACAACAACACTGACGCTCATCACGAAATTAAAAATGTCAAAGAAAGATGTATGTGTATGCTAGAGGAAGCTCTCAATCAAATAACATGTAGACTTCCTTCGGCGAGTAATATATTTCAAAATCTATCAAAGCTGAGTCCACGGATTATTTTAAATCAAGCTTCGAGAGCAACGTTTTCAGACTTACCCTTCTTACACCTAGCAGGAAGTAACATCAGCACTATTGAAGAACAATACAGAAAAATTATATTGATTGATTGGAAAGAAGATACCATGTTTAAGAAAGATGGACTTCCTACTGACAGTGAACAGTTTTGGATTGGCATACATCAGCATCAGTCATTCAAAGAGTTAGCCAACTTTGCCCTAACTTGTCTGATCACCCCATGCAGCAATGCCATAGTTGAAAGAATTTTCTCCATTGTAACGTCAGTGAAGACAAAAGCAAGGAATAAGATGCAACTGCATTTGCTTGACTCTATTGTCAGGATTAGAGCAGAACTGTTGCTTTCAAACAAATGTTGTAAAGACTTCATCCCATCAGCAAAAATGCTCAAAGAATTTACATCAGAGAATTTGTATGCTGTAGAATCAGGTAGCTCTGATGCGGATGACGTTAATAATCTTGATCTGGAGAGTTTCATGTGATGTGAGTATAGCAGAAATGTTTGGCCTTTTTTTTGGCTTTTTAATTGACTATTTGGCCTAATTTGGCTTTTTTTCAACACTTTTTGGCCTAAAATCCAAAAATATATCTGGCAACCCTGGTCGTGAGTCGTGAGTCGTCGTACAGGAGTGTGCCTAGGACGTGCGCTTAACAAGTCGACTAATTATTTACATTAGTCTACGCTGTGTTTGATAAAGATATTACTTGTGTTACTCATGGCTTCTTCATCAAAGAAATGGAAAGCATCTTATGATAGCAATCGTAAGTACAATAGTATTTGGGAAGAAACATACCCATGGCTCATGAAAGCTTCTGATGGATCAGAGGCAGCATATTGTAAACTCTGCCGGTGTACGATTGTACCAAAAAGAGGAAACATCTCAAATCATGAGAAATCATCTAAGCACATGATGAGAGTTCCATCAAATAGTCAGACACAACTTAGTGTCACTCAAAGTCCTAGACAAAATAACGATAAAGTTAAAACAGCAGAGCTCCAAATTGCTGTAAGCATGACCTGCCACTGTGCAATTCGCACAATTGACCATCTGAGTGAAATTATGACAGCACATGGCCAGGGCAGTACATTAGGAAACATCAAATTGCACAGAACTAAATGTTCATGCTTAATAAAAAATATAATATCGCCAGCACTAAAAACGGATCTCATCCATGACTTTCAGGACAAGAAATACGCCATCATTTTAGATGAATCTACAGATGTCTCCACACAAAAATACTTGTGTATCTTAATTCGGTTTTTCAGTGAAAGAAAACAGGAAATTCTAACAGGGTATCTTGGGCTAATTCCCGTGCAAGAAGCAACAGGAGAAAACATATTTAATTTGATTGATGGTGAAATAAAAAAATGTGGCCAGAGTCTCACAAATTGCATTGGATTTGCATCAGATGGAGCGTCAAACATGGTTGGCTGTATCAACTCAGTGTGGTCTAGATTAAGAAATGTATCTCCTTCATGTGTACAGCTGAAATGTATTTGTCATTCTTTGGCACTTTGCATTTATTATGCAGTAGCTAAGCTACCGTCAAATATAGGATTTTTACTATCAGAAATACCGCAATGGTTTTCCCACAGTAGCCTAAGACGAGAAGCCTACAAAGAATTATTTACAGTGATGAATACACCTACAGAATATGAGTCAACCAGAACTGCTCCACTGCCTTTTGAGAAACCATCAGCTACTCGATGGCTTGTGCGAGGAAAAGTTATGTTTAATATTCTGATGAATTGGGAAGAGCTAAAGGCTTATTTCATGAGTACTGAATTAGCCCAGTCAAAGTTTGACACAAAATACAAAGCACGATTGTTAAAGGACATGATGTTAGATTATAACAATTACTTGTTCTTTGTTTTCGCAACACCCGTTGTGCAGGAATTTGAAAGACTCAATGGCCTTTTTCAACAAACTAAAGCTGATCCTCATGAACTGTGTCAAGAATTATTTTTACAAAAGGCAAGTCTTCAGAACAGATTGTATGATACAAATGGACAAAGAAAGGATATAAATCAAGTTGATTTTGGTATCAAATTTTTAACAGAATGTAATACGTTCCTACAAAAGAACAACAACACTGACGCTCATCACGAAATTAAAAATGTCAAAGAAAGATGTATGTGTATGCTAGAGGAAGCTCTCAATCAAATAACATGTAGACTTCCTTCGGCGAGTAATATATTTCAAAATCTATCAAAGCTGAGTCCACGGATTATTTTAAATCAAGCTTCGAGAGCAACGTTTTCAGACTTACCCTTCTTACACCTAGCAGGAAGTAACATCAGCACTATTGAAGAACAATACAGAAAAATTATATTGATTGATTGGAAAGAAGATACCATGTTTAAGAAAGATGGACTTCCTACTGACAGTGAACAGTTTTGGATTGGCATACATCAGCATCAGTCATTCAAAGAGTTAGCCAACTTTGCCCTAACTTGTCTGATCACCCCATGCAGCAATGCCATAGTTGAAAGAATTTTCTCCATTGTAACGTCAGTGAAGACAAAAGCAAGGAATAAGATGCAACTGCATTTGCTTGACTCTATTGTCAGGATTAGAGCAGAACTGTTGCTTTCAAACAAATGTTGTAAAGACTTCATCCCATCAGCAAAAATGCTCAAAGAATTTACATCAGAGAATTTGTATGCTGTAGAATCAGGTAGCTCTGATGCGGATGACGTTAATAATCTTGATCTGGAGAGTTTCATGTGATGTGAGTATAGCAGAAATGTTTGGCCTTTTTTTTGGCTTTTTAATTGACTATTTGGCCTAATTTGGCTTTTTTTCAACACTTTTTGGCCTAAAATCCAAAAATATATCTGGCAACCCTGGTCGTGAGTCGTGAGTCGTCGTACAGGAGTGTGCCTAGGACGTGCGCTTAACAAGTCGACTAATTATTTACATTAGTCTACGCTGTGTTTGATAAAGATATTACTTGTGTTACTCATGGCTTCTTCATCAAAGAAATGGAAAGCATCTTATGATAGCAATCGTAAGTACAATAGTATTTGGGAAGAAACATACCCATGGCTCATGAAAGCTTCTGATGGATCAGAGGCAGCATATTGTAAACTCTGCCGGTGTACGATTGTACCAAAAAGAGGAAACATCTCAAATCATGAGAAATCATCTAAGCACATGATGAGAGTTCCATCAAATAGTCAGACACAACTTAGTGTCACTCAAAGTCCTAGACAAAATAACGATAAAGTTAAAACAGCAGAGCTCCAAATTGCTGTAAGCATGACCTGCCACTGTGCAATTCGCACAATTGACCATCTGAGTGAAATTATGACAGCACATGGCCAGGGCAGTACATTAGGAAACATCAAATTGCACAGAACTAAATGTTCATGCTTAATAAAAAATATAATATCGCCAGCACTAAAAACGGATCTCATCCATGACTTTCAGGACAAGAAATACGCCATCATTTTAGATGAATCTACAGATGTCTCCACACAAAAATACTTGTGTATCTTAATTCGGTTTTTCAGTGAAAGAAAACAGGAAATTCTAACAGGGTATCTTGGGCTAATTCCCGTGCAAGAAGCAACAGGAGAAAACATATTTAATTTGATTGATGGTGAAATAAAAAAATGTGGCCAGAGTCTCACAAATTGCATTGGATTTGCATCAGATGGAGCGTCAAACATGGTTGGCTGTATCAACTCAGTGTGGTCTAGATTAAGAAATGTATCTCCTTCATGTGTACAGCTGAAATGTATTTGTCATTCTTTGGCACTTTGCATTTATTATGCAGTAGCTAAGCTACCGTCAAATATAGGATTTTTACTATCAGAAATACCGCAATGGTTTTCCCACAGTAGCCTAAGACGAGAAGCCTACAAAGAATTATTTACAGTGATGAATACACCTACAGAATATGAGTCAACCAGAACTGCTCCACTGCCTTTTGAGAAACCATCAGCTACTCGATGGCTTGTGCGAGGAAAAGTTATGTTTAATATTCTGATGAATTGGGAAGAGCTAAAGGCTTATTTCATGAGTACTGAATTAGCCCAGTCAAAGTTTGACACAAAATACAAAGCACGATTGTTAAAGGACATGATGTTAGATTATAACAATTACTTGTTCTTTGTTTTCGCAACACCCGTTGTGCAGGAATTTGAAAGACTCAATGGCCTTTTTCAACAAACTAAAGCTGATCCTCATGAACTGTGTCAAGAATTATTTTTACAAAAGGCAAGTCTTCAGAACAGATTGTATGATACAAATGGACAAAGAAAGGATATAAATCAAGTTGATTTTGGTATCAAATTTTTAACAGAATGTAATACGTTCCTACAAAAGAACAACAACACTGACGCTCATCACGAAATTAAAAATGTCAAAGAAAGATGTATGTGTATGCTAGAGGAAGCTCTCAATCAAATAACATGTAGACTTCCTTCGGCGAGTAATATATTTCAAAATCTATCAAAGCTGAGTCCACGGATTATTTTAAATCAAGCTTCGAGAGCAACGTTTTCAGACTTACCCTTCTTACACCTAGCAGGAAGTAACATCAGCACTATTGAAGAACAATACAGAAAAATTATATTGATTGATTGGAAAGAAGATACCATGTTTAAGAAAGATGGACTTCCTACTGACAGTGAACAGTTTTGGATTGGCATACATCAGCATCAGTCATTCAAAGAGTTAGCCAACTTTGCCCTAACTTGTCTGATCACCCCATGCAGCAATGCCATAGTTGAAAGAATTTTCTCCATTGTAACGTCAGTGAAGACAAAAGCAAGGAATAAGATGCAACTGCATTTGCTTGACTCTATTGTCAGGATTAGAGCAGAACTGTTGCTTTCAAACAAATGTTGTAAAGACTTCATCCCATCAGCAAAAATGCTCAAAGAATTTACATCAGAGAATTTGTATGCTGTAGAATCAGGTAGCTCTGATGCGGATGACGTTAATAATCTTGATCTGGAGAGTTTCATGTGATGTGAGTATAGCAGAAATGTTTGGCCTTTTTTTTGGCTTTTTAATTGACTATTTGGCCTAATTTGGCTTTTTTTCAACACTTTTTGGCCTAAAATCCAAAAATATATCTGGCAACCCTGGTCGTGAGTCGTGAGTCGTCGTACAGGAGTGTGCCTAGGACGTGCGCTTAACAAGTCGACTAATTATTTACATTAGTCTACGCTGTGTTTGATAAAGATATTACTTGTGTTACTCATGGCTTCTTCATCAAAGAAATGGAAAGCATCTTATGATAGCAATCGTAAGTACAATAGTATTTGGGAAGAAACATACCCATGGCTCATGAAAGCTTCTGATGGATCAGAGGCAGCATATTGTAAACTCTGCCGGTGTACGATTGTACCAAAAAGAGGAAACATCTCAAATCATGAGAAATCATCTAAGCACATGATGAGAGTTCCATCAAATAGTCAGACACAACTTAGTGTCACTCAAAGTCCTAGACAAAATAACGATAAAGTTAAAACAGCAGAGCTCCAAATTGCTGTAAGCATGACCTGCCACTGTGCAATTCGCACAATTGACCATCTGAGTGAAATTATGACAGCACATGGCCAGGGCAGTACATTAGGAAACATCAAATTGCACAGAACTAAATGTTCATGCTTAATAAAAAATATAATATCGCCAGCACTAAAAACGGATCTCATCCATGACTTTCAGGACAAGAAATACGCCATCATTTTAGATGAATCTACAGATGTCTCCACACAAAAATACTTGTGTATCTTAATTCGGTTTTTCAGTGAAAGAAAACAGGAAATTCTAACAGGGTATCTTGGGCTAATTCCCGTGCAAGAAGCAACAGGAGAAAACATATTTAATTTGATTGATGGTGAAATAAAAAAATGTGGCCAGAGTCTCACAAATTGCATTGGATTTGCATCAGATGGAGCGTCAAACATGGTTGGCTGTATCAACTCAGTGTGGTCTAGATTAAGAAATGTATCTCCTTCATGTGTACAGCTGAAATGTATTTGTCATTCTTTGGCACTTTGCATTTATTATGCAGTAGCTAAGCTACCGTCAAATATAGGATTTTTACTATCAGAAATACCGCAATGGTTTTCCCACAGTAGCCTAAGACGAGAAGCCTACAAAGAATTATTTACAGTGATGAATACACCTACAGAATATGAGTCAACCAGAACTGCTCCACTGCCTTTTGAGAAACCATCAGCTACTCGATGGCTTGTGCGAGGAAAAGTTATGTTTAATATTCTGATGAATTGGGAAGAGCTAAAGGCTTATTTCATGAGTACTGAATTAGCCCAGTCAAAGTTTGACACAAAATACAAAGCACGATTGTTAAAGGACATGATGTTAGATTATAACAATTACTTGTTCTTTGTTTTCGCAACACCCGTTGTGCAGGAATTTGAAAGACTCAATGGCCTTTTTCAACAAACTAAAGCTGATCCTCATGAACTGTGTCAAGAATTATTTTTACAAAAGGCAAGTCTTCAGAACAGATTGTATGATACAAATGGACAAAGAAAGGATATAAATCAAGTTGATTTTGGTATCAAATTTTTAACAGAATGTAATACGTTCCTACAAAAGAACAACAACACTGACGCTCATCACGAAATTAAAAATGTCAAAGAAAGATGTATGTGTATGCTAGAGGAAGCTCTCAATCAAATAACATGTAGACTTCCTTCGGCGAGTAATATATTTCAAAATCTATCAAAGCTGAGTCCACGGATTATTTTAAATCAAGCTTCGAGAGCAACGTTTTCAGACTTACCCTTCTTACACCTAGCAGGAAGTAACATCAGCACTATTGAAGAACAATACAGAAAAATTATATTGATTGATTGGAAAGAAGATACCATGTTTAAGAAAGATGGACTTCCTACTGACAGTGAACAGTTTTGGATTGGCATACATCAGCATCAGTCATTCAAAGAGTTAGCCAACTTTGCCCTAACTTGTCTGATCACCCCATGCAGCAATGCCATAGTTGAAAGAATTTTCTCCATTGTAACGTCAGTGAAGACAAAAGCAAGGAATAAGATGCAACTGCATTTGCTTGACTCTATTGTCAGGATTAGAGCAGAACTGTTGCTTTCAAACAAATGTTGTAAAGACTTCATCCCATCAGCAAAAATGCTCAAAGAATTTACATCAGAGAATTTGTATGCTGTAGAATCAGGTAGCTCTGATGCGGATGACGTTAATAATCTTGATCTGGAGAGTTTCATGTGATGTGAGTATAGCAGAAATGTTTGGCCTTTTTTTGGCTTTTTAATTGACTATTTGGCCTAATTTGGCTTTTTTTCAACACTTTTTGGCCTAAAATCCAAAAATATATCTGGCAACCCTGGTCGTGAGTCGTGAGTCGTCGTACAGGAGTGTGCCTAGGACGTGCGCTTAACAAGTCGACTAATTATTTACATTAGTCTACGCTGTGTTTGATAAAGATATTACTTGTGTTACTCATGGCTTCTTCATCAAAGAAATGGAAAGCATCTTATGATAGCAATCGTAAGTACAATAGTATTTGGGAAGAAACATACCCATGGCTCATGAAAGCTTCTGATGGATCAGAGGCAGCATATTGTAAACTCTGCCGGTGTACGATTGTACCAAAAAGAGGAAACATCTCAAATCATGAGAAATCATCTAAGCACATGATGAGAGTTCCATCAAATAGTCAGACACAACTTAGTGTCACTCAAAGTCCTAGACAAAATAACGATAAAGTTAAAACAGCAGAGCTCCAAATTGCTGTAAGCATGACCTGCCACTGTGCAATTCGCACAATTGACCATCTGAGTGAAATTATGACAGCACATGGCCAGGGCAGTACATTAGGAAACATCAAATTGCACAGAACTAAATGTTCATGCTTAATAAAAAATATAATATCGCCAGCACTAAAAACGGATCTCATCCATGACTTTCAGGACAAGAAATACGCCATCATTTTAGATGAATCTACAGATGTCTCCACACAAAAATACTTGTGTATCTTAATTCGGTTTTTCAGTGAAAGAAAACAGGAAATTCTAACAGGGTATCTTGGGCTAATTCCCGTGCAAGAAGCAACAGGAGAAAACATATTTAATTTGATTGATGGTGAAATAAAAAAATGTGGCCAGAGTCTCACAAATTGCATTGGATTTGCATCAGATGGAGCGTCAAACATGGTTGGCTGTATCAACTCAGTGTGGTCTAGATTAAGAAATGTATCTCCTTCATGTGTACAGCTGAAATGTATTTGTCATTCTTTGGCACTTTGCATTTATTATGCAGTAGCTAAGCTACCGTCAAATATAGGATTTTTACTATCAGAAATACCGCAATGGTTTTCCCACAGTAGCCTAAGACGAGAAGCCTACAAAGAATTATTTACAGTGATGAATACACCTACAGAATATGAGTCAACCAGAACTGCTCCACTGCCTTTTGAGAAACCATCAGCTACTCGATGGCTTGTGCGAGGAAAAGTTATGTTTAATATTCTGATGAATTGGGAAGAGCTAAAGGCTTATTTCATGAGTACTGAATTAGCCCAGTCAAAGTTTGACACAAAATACAAAGCACGATTGTTAAAGGACATGATGTTAGATTATAACAATTACTTGTTCTTTGTTTTCGCAACACCCGTTGTGCAGGAATTTGAAAGACTCAATGGCCTTTTTCAACAACTAAAGCTGATCCTCATGAACTGTGTCAAGAATTATTTTTACAAAAGGCAAGTCTTCAGAACAGATTGTATGATACAAATGGACAAAGAAAGGATATAAATCAAGTTGATTTTGGTATCAAATTTTTAACAGAATGTAATACGTTCCTACAAAAGAACAACAACACTGACGCTCATCACGAAATTAAAAATGTCAAAGAAAGATGTATGTGTATGCTAGAGGAAGCTCTCAATCAAATAACATGTAGACTTCCTTCGGCGAGTAATATATTTCAAAATCTATCAAAGCTGAGTCCACGGATTATTTTAAATCAAGCTTCGAGAGCAACGTTTTCAGACTTACCCTTCTTACACCTAGCAGGAAGTAACATCAGCACTATTGAAGAACAATACAGAAAAATTATATTGATTGATTGGAAAGAAGATACCATGTTTAAGAAAGATGGACTTCCTACTGACAGTGAACAGTTTTGGATTGGCATACATCAGCATCAGTCATTCAAAGAGTTAGCCAACTTTGCCCTAACTTGTCTGATCACCCATGCAGCAATGCCATAGTTGAAAGAATTTTCTCCATTGTAACGTCAGTGAAGACAAAAGCAAGGAATAAGATGCAACTGCATTTGCTTGACTCTATTGTCAGGATTAGAGCAGAACTGTTGCTTTCAAACAAATGTTGTAAAGACTTCATCCCATCAGCAAAAATGCTCAAAGAATTTACATCAGAGAATTTGTATGCTGTAGAATCAGGTAGCTCTGATGCGGATGACGTTAATAATCTTGATCTGGAGAGTTTCATGTGATGTGAGTATAGCAGAAATGTTTGGCCTTTTTTTTTGGCTTTTTAATTGACTATTTGGCCTAATTTGGCTTTTTTTCAACACTTTTTGGCCTAAAATCCAAAAATATATCTGGCAACCCTGGTCGTGAGTCGTGAGTCGTCGTACAGGAGTGTGCCTAGGACGTGCGCTTAACAAGTCGACTAATTATTTACATTAGTCTACGCTGTGTTTGATAAAGATATTACTTGTGTTACTCGTGGCTTCTTCATCAAAGAAATGGAAAGCATCTTATGATAGCAATCGTAAGTACAATAGTATTTGGGAAGAAACATACCCATGGCTCATGAAAGCTTCTGATGGATCAGAGGCAGCATATTGTAAACTCTGCCGGTGTACGATTGTACCAAAAAGAGGAAACATCTCAAATCATGAGAAATCATCTAAGCACATGATGAGAGTTCCATCAAATAGTCAGACACAACTTAGTGTCACTCAAAGTCCTAGACAAAATAACGATAAAGTTAAAACAGCAGAGCTCCAAATTGCTGTAAGCATGACCTGCCACTGTGCAATTCGCACAATTGACCATCTGAGTGAAATTATGACAGCACATGGCCAGGGCAGTACATTAGGAAACATCAAATTGCACAGAACTAAATGTTCATGCTTAATAAAAAATATAATATCGCCAGCACTAAAAACGGATCTCATCCATGACTTTCAGGACAAGAAATACGCCATCATTTTAGATGAATCTACAGATGTCTCCACACAAAAATACTTGTGTATCTTAATTCGGTTTTTCAGTGAAAGAAAACAGGAAATTCTAACAGGGTATCTTGGGCTAATTCCCGTGCAAGAAGCAACAGGAGAAAACATATTTAATTTGATTGATGGTGAAATAAAAAAATGTGGCCAGAGTCTCACAAATTGCATTGGATTTGCATCAGATGGAGCGTCAAACATGGTTGGCTGTATCAACTCAGTGTGGTCTAGATTAAGAAATGTATCTCCTTCATGTGTACAGCTGAAATGTATTTGTCATTCTTTGGCACTTTGCATTTATTATGCAGTAGCTAAGCTACCGTCAAATATAGGATTTTTACTATCAGAAATACCGCAATGGTTTTCCCACAGTAGCCTAAGACGAGAAGCCTACAAAGAATTATTTACAGTGATGAATACACCTACAGAATATGAGTCAACCAGAACTGCTCCACTGCCTTTTGAGAAACCATCAGCTACTCGATGGCTTGTGCGAGGAAAAGTTATGTTTAATATTCTGATGAATTGGGAAGAGCTAAAGGCTATTTCATGAGTACTGAATTAGCCCAGTCAAAGTTTGACACAAAATACAAAGCACGATTGTTAAAGGACATGATGTTAGATTATAACAATTACTTGTTCTTTGTTTTCGCAACACCCGTTGTGCAGGAATTTGAAAGACTCAATGGCCTTTTTCAACAAACTAAAGCTGATCCTCATGAACTGTGTCAAGAATTATTTTTACAAAAGGCAAGTCTTCAGAACAGATTGTATGATACAAATGGACAAAGAAAGGATATAAATCAAGTTGATTTTGGTATCAAATTTTTAACAGAATGTAATACGTTCCTACAAAAGAACAACAACACTGACGCTCATCACGAAATTAAAAATGTCAAAGAAAGATGTATGTGTATGCTAGAGGAAGCTCTCAATCAAATAACATGTAGACTTCCTTCGGCGAGTAATATATTTCAAAATCTATCAAAGCTGAGTCCACGGATTATTTTAAATCAAGCTTCGAGAGCAACGTTTTCAGACTTACCCTTCTTACACCTAGCAGGAAGTAACATCAGCACTATTGAAGAACAATACAGAAAAATTATATTGATTGATTGGAAAGAAGATACCATGTTTAAGAAAGATGGACTTCCTACTGACAGTGAACAGTTTTGGATTGGCATACATCAGCATCAGTCATTCAAAGAGTTAGCCAACTTTGCCCTAACTTGTCTGATCACCCCATGCAGCAATGCCATAGTTGAAAGAATTTTCTCCATTGTAACGTCAGTGAAGACAAAAGCAAGGAATAAGATGCAACTGCATTTGCTTGACTCTATTGTCAGGATTAGAGCAGAACTGTTGCTTTCAAACAAATGTTGTAAAGACTTCATCCCATCAGCAAAAATGCTCAAAGAATTTACATCAGAGAATTTGTATGCTGTAGAATCAGGTAGCTCTGATGCGGATGACGTTAATAATCTTGATCTGGAGAGTTTCATGTGATGTGAGTATAGCAGAAATGTTTGGCCTTTTTTTTGGCTTTTAATTGACTATTTGGCCTAATTTGGCTTTTTTTCAACACTTTTTGGCCTAAAATCCAAAAATATATCTGGCAACCCTGGTCGTGAGTCGTGAGTCGTCGTACAGGAGTGTGCCTAGGACGTGCGCTTAACAAGTCGACTAATTATTTACATTAGTCTACGCTGTGTTTGATAAAGATATTACTTGTGTTACTCGTGGCTTCTTCATCAAAGAAATGGAAAGCATCTTATGATAGCAATCGTAAGTACAATAGTATTTGGGAAGAAACATACCCATGGCTCATGAAAGCTTCTGATGGATCAGAGGCAGCATATTGTAAACTCTGCCGGTGTACGATTGTACCAAAAAGAGGAAACATCTCAAATCATGAGAAATCATCTAAGCACATGATGAGAGTTCCATCAAATAGTCAGACACAACTTAGTGTCACTCAAAGTCCTAGACAAAATAACGATAAAGTTAAAACAGCAGAGCTCCAAATTGCTGTAAGCATGACCTGCCACTGTGCAATTCGCACAATTGACCATCTGAGTGAAATTATGACAGCACATGGCCAGGGCAGTACATTAGGAAACATCAAATTGCACAGAACTAAATGTTCATGCTTAATAAAAAATATAATATCGCCAGCACTAAAAACGGATCTCATCCATGACTTTCAGGACAAGAAATACGCCATCATTTTAGATGAATCTACAGATGTCTCCACACAAAAATACTTGTGTATCTTAATTCGGTTTTTCAGTGAAAGAAAACAGGAAATTCTAACAGGGTATCTTGGGCTAATTCCCGTGCAAGAAGCAACAGGAGAAAACATATTTAATTTGATTGATGGTGAAATAAAAAAATGTGGCCAGAGTCTCACAAATTGCATTGGATTTGCATCAGATGGAGCGTCAAACATGGTTGGCTGTATCAACTCAGTGTGGTCTAGATTAAGAAATGTATCTCCTTCATGTGTACAGCTGAAATGTATTTGTCATTCTTTGGCACTTTGCATTTATTATGCAGTAGCTAAGCTACCGTCAAATATAGGATTTTTACTATCAGAAATACCGCAATGGTTTTCCCACAGTAGCCTAAGACGAGAAGCCTACAAAGAATTATTTACAGTGATGAATACACCTACAGAATATGAGTCAACCAGAACTGCTCCACTGCCTTTTGAGAAACCATCAGCTACTCGATGGCTTGTGCGAGGAAAAGTTATGTTTAATATTCTGATGAATTGGGAAGAGCTAAAGGCTTATTTCATGAGTACTGAATTAGCCCAGTCAAAGTTTGACACAAAATACAAAGCACGATTGTTAAAGGACATGATGTTAGATTATAACAATTACTTGTTCTTTGTTTTCGCAACACCCGTTGTGCAGGAATTTGAAAGACTCAATGGCCTTTTTCAACAAACTAAAGCTGATCCTCATGAACTGTGTCAAGAATTATTTTTACAAAAGGCAAGTCTTCAGAACAGATTGTATGATACAAATGGACAAAGAAAGGATATAAATCAAGTTGATTTTGGTATCAAATTTTTAACAGAATGTAATACGTTCCTACAAAAGAACAACAACACTGACGCTCATCACGAAATTAAAAATGTCAAAGAAAGATGTATGTGTATGCTAGAGGAAGCTCTCAATCAAATAACATGTAGACTTCCTTCGGCGAGTAATATATTTCAAAATCTATCAAAGCTGAGTCCACGGATTATTTTAAATCAAGCTTCGAGAGCAACGTTTTCAGACTTACCCTTCTTACACCTAGCAGGAAGTAACATCAGCACTATTGAAGAACAATACAGAAAAATTATATTGATTGATTGGAAAGAAGATACCATGTTTAAGAAAGATGGACTTCCTACTGACAGTGAACAGTTTTGGATTGGCATACATCAGCATCAGTCATTCAAAGAGTTAGCCAACTTTGCCCTAACTTGTCTGATCACCCCATGCAGCAATGCCATAGTTGAAAGAATTTTCTCCATTGTAACGTCAGTGAAGACAAAAGCAAGGAATAAGATGCAACTGCATTTGCTTGACTCTATTGTCAGGATTAGAGCAGAACTGTTGCTTTCAAACAAATGTTGTAAAGACTTCATCCCATCAGCAAAAATGCTCAAAGAATTTACATCAGAGAATTTGTATGCTGTAGAATCAGGTAGCTCTGATGCGGATGACGTTAATAATCTTGATCTGGAGAGTTTCATGTGATGTGAGTATAGCAGAAATGTTTGGCCTTTTTTTTGGCTTTTTAATTGACTATTTGGCCTAATTTGGCTTTTTTTCAACACTTTTTGGCCTAAAATCCAAAAATATATCTGGCAACCCTGGTCGTGAGTCGTGAGTCGTCGTACAGGAGTGTGCCTAGGACGTGCGCTTAACAAGTCGACTAATTATTTACATTAGTCTACGCTGTGTTTGATAAAGATATTACTTGTGTTACTCATGGCTTCTTCATCAAAGAAATGGAAAGCATCTTATGATAGCAATCGTAAGTACAATAGTATTTGGGAAGAAACATACCCATGGCTCATGAAAGCTTCTGATGGATCAGAGGCAGCATATTGTAAACTCTGCCGGTGTACGATTGTACCAAAAAGAGGAAACATCTCAAATCATGAGAAATCATCTAAGCACATGATGAGAGTTCCATCAAATAGTCAGACACAACTTAGTGTCACTCAAAGTCCTAGACAAAATAACGATAAAGTTAAAACAGCAGAGCTCCAAATTGCTGTAAGCATGACCTGCCACTGTGCAATTCGCACAATTGACCATCTGAGTGAAATTATGACAGCACATGGCCAGGGCAGTACATTAGGAAACATCAAATTGCACAGAACTAAATGTTCATGCTTAATAAAAAATATAATATCGCCAGCACTAAAAACGGATCTCATCCATGACTTTCAGGACAAGAAATACGCCATCATTTTAGATGAATCTACAGATGTCTCCACACAAAAATACTTGTGTATCTTAATTCGGTTTTTCAGTGAAAGAAAACAGGAAATTCTAACAGGGTATCTTGGGCTAATTCCCGTGCAAGAAGCAACAGGAGAAAACATATTTAATTTGATTGATGGTGAAATAAAAAAATGTGGCCAGAGTCTCACAAATTGCATTGGATTTGCATCAGATGGAGCGTCAAACATGGTTGGCTGTATCAACTCAGTGTGGTCTAGATTAAAAAATGTATCTCCTTCATGTGTACAGCTGAAATGTATTTGTCATTCTTTGGCACTTTGCATTTATTATGCAGTAGCTAAGCTACCGTCAAATATAGGATTTTTACTATCAGAAATACCGCAATGGTTTTCCCACAGTAGCCTAAGACGAGAAGCCTACAAAGAATTATTTACAGTGATGAATACACCTACAGAATATGAGTCAACCAGAACTGCTCCACTGCCTTTTGAGAAACCATCAGCTACTCGATGGCTTGTGCGAGGAAAAGTTATGTTTAATATTCTGATGAATTGGGAAGAGCTAAAGGCTTATTTCATGAGTACTGAATTAGCCCAGTCAAAGTTTGACACAAAATACAAAGCACGATTGTTAAAGGACATGATGTTAGATTATAACAATTACTTGTTCTTTGTTTTCGCAACACCCGTTGTGCAGGAATTTGAAAGACTCAATGGCCTTTTTCAACAAACTAAAGCTGATCCTCATGAACTGTGTCAAGAATTATTTTTACAAAAGGCAAGTCTTCAGAACAGATTGTATGATACAAATGGACAAAGAAAGGATATAAATCAAGTTGATTTTGGTATCAAATTTTTAACAGAATGTAATACGTTCCTACAAAAGAACAACAACACTGACGCTCATCACGAAATTAAAAATGTCAAAGAAAGATGTATGTGTATGCTAGAGGAAGCTCTCAATCAAATAACATGTAGACTTCCTTCGGCGAGTAATATATTTCAAAATCTATCAAAGCTGAGTCCACGGATTATTTTAAATCAAGCTTCGAGAGCAACGTTTTCAGACTTACCCTTCTTACACCTAGCAGGAAGTAACATCAGCACTATTGAAGAACAATACAGAAAAATTATATTGATTGATTGGAAAGAAGATACCATGTTTAAGAAAGATGGACTTCCTACTGACAGTGAACAGTTTTGGATTGGCATACATCAGCATCAGTCATTCAAAGAGTTAGCCAACTTTGCCCTAACTTGTCTGATCACCCCATGCAGCAATGCCATAGTTGAAAGAATTTTCTCCATTGTAACGTCAGTGAAGACAAAAGCAAGGAATAAGATGCAACTGCATTTGCTTGACTCTATTGTCAGGATTAGAGCAGAACTGTTGCTTTCAAACAAATGTTGTAAAGACTTCATCCCATCAGCAAAAATGCTCAAAGAATTTACATCAGAGAATTTGTATGCTGTAGAATCAGGTAGCTCTGATGCGGATGACGTTAATAATCTTGATATGGAGAGTTTCATGTGATGTGAGTATAGCAGAAATGTTTGGCCTTTTTTTGGCTTTTTAATTGACTATTTGGCCTAATTTGGCTTTTTTTCAACACTTTTTGGCCTAAAATCCAAAAATATATCTGGCAACCCTGGACAATAGTGGTGATAACTGTCCGATGATTTGACAAGCTTTCATGCATCTTGATTCTATCCCAAACATTACCTTTCACAAGTTAATGGAATAATTGTGTGAGTCAAGTCTACTAATGCTTTATAAAATAAATGGGAACACTAACATTTTCGTCAGATTCGTTTAGTCCGCTAGTGTGGCATCTAACCAGCCTATACTAACAGGGTCAGAATATTTATTTTGTTGAAAAGCACAAGTTACTTATTTTGGTTACAAAGTAAATTCTGTTTCAGAATAACGAAAACTAGTCAGTGTTTTTATACAATTTTAAAGAATCATCATTATTATTAAGTATATTGGCTGATGGCGCAGGTGATCATGTCTATCCACAACTTTTTTTCCCTACAGTTGTTGACCAATTCTTTTTGTTGAATTTATACCATGACATTTTATTTATGATGTTTTTATCTGTTCTCGTTGTTTCCGTTTCTCTTTTATTTTTTCAATTGTTCAAATTTACGTCAGTAAGTTCCATCTCTTTTCTGTCCACTCAGTAAAGTAAAAAAGTAAAGTACCCCCGTCACGCCAAGTGGCGTATAGGGAAAATGGTGTTAGTGACCATAAATTTTACAGACCTTCGGCACATGATTTTGGGGTAATGTGGTCGGTATTACGCCCGCGCCGCTTCACTTTCCCTGAAAAAAAATCAGGCACCCATTAAAGGCTGGGTGAACCCAGAAGCCGTCGGTTGGGATCGAACCCTACCTCTTGTCCTTAGTAGTCCAAAAGTAAAGTACCCCCGTCACGCCAAGTGGCGTATAGGGAAATATGGTGTTAGTGACCCTATATTTTACAGACCTTCAGCATGATTGGGGCAATGTGGTCAGTATTACGCTGCTTTACAGAAAAAAATCCGGTACCCATTTAAGGCTGGGTGAACCCGGAAGCCGTCGGTTGGGATCGAACCCTACCCCTTGTCCGTGGTAGTTCAGTTCACAACCACTGAGCTATCGCGGCTCTGTCCACTCAGTGCAAAAATAAATCGTTGGATTATCTCCTCCTGACGTTGATAAAGAACTTTCTCTATTCTGAGTAGGCCTCGTTTAGAACATTCTTCCTACTCTCTGCAGCTCGCCACTGTATTGTCGTCATGTTATTAAAAAAAATATTATATTTTCTCTCTTATTTGAACAGCATCAAATCATGAAACAAATATTTATTTTCAATTGCCTTTAATAAAAAAAAAAAAACCCGTATTGGAACAAGCGTCCTTATGTCGGGTTGTATTACTTTCTGCCCCAAGATAAATATAGAGACTTGAGTGCAGTGTAAACCTCTCAATCTTCTTCATATAAAGATACCAAATATTTGATAGCGAAAAATCAGGGCTTCTCAAAGTGTGAACCACAAGAACACTGAAGAGGCCGAATCACCATCATCATCGTTATGTGCCGTCTCCGCATCGAAGGCTGGCTACCATGGAGCGCCAGTCCGCTCTCTCTCTCTCTCTCTCTCTCTCTCTCTCTCTATTGCTTTGATGGTGCAGGTTGTCATAGACTGACTTGTCCATCTATTGATGTTACTCGACCATATTAGTTTGGTTTTGCCTCTTCTACCCTATATTTTTCCTTCCAAATTTACTTTTAGTAGGCTGCTGTGTCTTTTAACATGCCCCAAAAATCTAATTTGTCTTGTCTAATTGTGTTTAGTAGTTCTCTAATCATTTTTAGTTGTTTTAAGACTTCATCGTTTGTTTTCTTTTCCTTCCATCCAATTCCACCTATTCTTCTCTATATCCACATTTCATAAGCTTCAACTTCCTGTTCTGTTTTCTTGTCTAATGTCGATGTTTCTGCACCATACAGTAATGTTGAAAAGATATAGCATTTTGACAATCTTAATTTTAGCCCTGGCCAGGTAATAACTATTATATTTCTGCCAGTTTGACTGAGAAGCGAATATCCAGGGAATGAAGTCACGTGCGCTTTAAGGTAAATCCAGTGCCTCTACCTGTACACTTTTGGCACGTCCCAAAGTAGTGCTTTGCTAAGAAACCAGAGAGATATATGTATGTATGTATGTATGTATGTATGTATGTATGTATGTATGTATGTATGTATGTATGTATGTATGTATGTATGTATGTATGTATGTATGTATGTATGTATGTATGTATGTATGTATGTATGTATGTATGTATGTATGCATGCGCGTGTGCGTGCGTGCGTGTGTGTATATGTATAAATGTATGTATGTATGTATGTGTGTATGGGGGGGGGGGAAGATCAGTGTTTCTCACCCTGTATAACATGACAGCAAAACATGTTCTACAGGATTGACCCCAGTACACAGACCTGTGAAGGACAATGTGGTCCACACCCACCTCCCTGGAAGAGAAACTATACAAGAGCAACCGAATCACTTAAACAGACAGCTGCCTTCATAAGAGAGTCCAAAGTCCTAGTCTGAATGAGCCATGATCGCAGAAGAAGAAGAAGAAGAAGAAGAAGAAGAAATGTGAGGTATTCGAATTTTAACTGAATAGGCAATGTACCTTTTTTTTTTATCTATCGCTGTTGGAGAATGTATATAAAGGTACTAAACTCACATTTACATGATCGAAAGCGGGTGCGTTAACCGCTACTCTGCTAGCACTGAGTATAGCTTCCCTAGGAGACAGAAGGGGTGGGTGTGGGAATCCGCTTCCGTGTTGAACTTAACTGCTCGCCTACAGCCAACTATATATTTACTAAGGCCAGCGGTCCGAAAATAAAACCGGAAAACCAAGTAATGAGTTTGATGTTTTCAAATATAGCAGATATAGACGACTGACCTTACCTTACCCACAAACACTCTTGCTCGCAAATATAAGTTTAGTTTAGTTTAGTTTAGTTTAGTTTAGTTTAGTTTAGTTTAGTTTAGTTTAGTTTAGTTTAGAAGTCATCCTCATTGCACATCGAACAAGTCCTTAAGTGCTCTGATCTCTTCAGAGAAACACATTTAATGTGATCGATTTTTTTTCACTTTTTTTCGCGTTTGTGATTAGGAGGCCCGTGTTCGGTTCCCGGATGTGGCATTTTTTTGTTCAAAATTGACAGGGTTCCGGAGGTTTATCTAGCCTCTAAAAATGGGTACCAGAAATTTTTATGTGAAGTAAAGGAGGACTGGCGTGATACCGACCTCATCACCCAAAAATGTGTTCTGTGCAAGTAGCTCAGTCTCATTGAGGGAGCCGATTCCTGCTACTCTTGCCTCTCTCATCAATGTTCTTCTCAGTGTCTCTCTGGGTCTTCCTCTTTTCCTCTTACCTGTTGTTTCCCACATGTGGGCTTGCTTGGCTATTCGGTTATTATCTCTTCTCATCACATGTCCAACATATGACCATTGTCGAAATACATTCGCAGCCAACTTTGCGAGCAGGGGCGGTTGTGGTTAGAGTGACATTAGATATCCATAGCTACTAAATGAAAACGTCATGCTAGTTGGGGTGTTTTTTTATTTTATTTTCTGCCCACAAGCAATCTTTATACCTGGCTGTGAACAAAAAATCCTGTTTAACAAAAAGGGTGGCAATTGGTACACGCGTTGGGCGTCATACTTGGCCATAATTAAGGTTAGGTGAACCAGGCCGAGGTCAAGGACAGCTGTCCATTTATGTTGAGCTCGCACTTGTTTGCTGATGACATTTAGCTTGGCGTGTCCTTCACCTCGTTTTCTCTTTGCTTATAGACCCTCTTAGTCCTGACTATTTACACTATCACCTTCCTGCTCCTGCTATCGAATGCCTAGTAACTTGTTCAACCTCTGTTGTTATGTGAGTCAATTATAAAGTTAATACCTTTTTTTGCTTTCTGGCGATCCTCGACGGCTGCTAAGATTATGATTAATGCTCTGTATTATCCGCCCATTAAAAGGAATTTTAGTGGGCGTGGGTGTACTGTATTGTGACTGTACAGTAGAATTGAGATATATGCGTCTTACGGTCTAACACATCCGATTTCATAGTGGCGTTTTTGAGTACCAGGTGGCCATCTCTGTCGATCCTTACTCACTTTATTAGTCTGTTTATAGAGGTTTGGTGAAGAGGTTGAGTAAGGTCTGGATTGTTCTGGTTCAATGTCCATGTGCAAACAGTCACTTATGTGTCGCTGACTGATTTCTGCAATACTAGATCTTCTATATCAGTAAATGCCACCGTAAAAGCCCCCCACCCCCTCCCCACCTCGGAGCTGATATACGTCTTTGCTCCTAAATCAATGTCAATATCAGTTATGACGCATGAAAACTCGTTGCTTGTTCTAGTCTGCTCAACACTTGAAATATAGACTTTTTAATATTCGTACATGTTGCTTGTATGCTTGCGTTCGTTCGATGACTTAAGGAGTACACCTCTTCGTCATCCGTCCTTAAAAGGATGTTACGTGGGCTTGTCTGCGTTGTGTTATGATTTGCAGTATAACTAAAATTTCTTAGCACAAGACTTCAGCACAAAATTTTTGAGTACCGGGTTGTATTCCCTCTTCGATCCCTACTCGCATGGCCAGACTAGACAGATTAGTCTGTTACTGAAGGCATCACGGATATATGGAGCAGGGTCTGGATGGTTCTGGTTCATCGATCCTGGCTCAGGTCATCAGCTGTGGGTCGCTGACAACTTCCAGCTTTTCTGATGTGAGGCTCGCCTTTGCCTCCTTCTTACCTGTTCAATTTCTTCTTCTAATCTTCCTTTAATCTTCTTCTTATTTTCTTCTAATCTTCTATCTTCTTATAATATTCTTCTTAGCGTTTACCCGCTAAATGGGTGTAGATACGCTTTGTTGCGTGTTTACCGCTAAGCTGCGATATCTACGCTTTTTGGCCCGACACATCCGTCTTCGACCTGATTCAAACTTTGAAATAAACATGTTTTTGTTTTCCTACCTGTTCAATACTTGACATTTAGGTTCATGGGGATATCGTCTTTTAGCTGTTTCTTTTTTTTTTATCTTGTGGCACATAATTTTATTTTCCTAGTAATATTAACTGATTCCAATTTTTTTTTTATGTGTCACTGAAGCGAGAGACAAAAACAGCAGATATCAGCTCCCTTCTTGAGGTTGAGAGGCTCGGCCAGAACAGCGACGTCTGGCGTGATTCTGTTACAGTGTCACCACACTCAAGGTCAGACCTCTACTTGACGAATGACCAGACAAGATCTTCACAACATTGTAAAGTTTATTTCATATCTTTTTATAAATGCTCACAATCTATCATCTCTGTAATTTCTCACAGCTGGACTGACCCAGGAGAGACTGACGACTAACTACTGAATCTGTGATCTACTCTACACTACTGAACGTTCTGCCCTGACTATGAACTACTCTGCTCTGACTATGATGTTGAACGTTCTTCTGCTCTGACTATGATGTTGAACGTTCTTCTACTCTGACTATGATGTTGAACGTTCTTCTGCTCTGACTATGATGTTGAACGTTCTTCTACTCTGACTATGATGTTGAACGTTCTTCTACTCTGACTATGATGTTGAACGTTCTTCTACTCTAACTATGATGTTGAACGTTCTTCTACTCTAACTATGATATTGACCGTTCTTCTGCTCTAACTGTGATGTTGAACGTTGTTCTGCTCTAACTATGATGTTGAACGTTCTTCTGCTCTGACTATGATGTTGAACGTTCTTCTGCTCTAACTATAATGTTGAACGTTCTTCTACTCTAACTATGATGTTGAACGTTCTTCTGCTCTAACTATAATGTTGAACGTTCTTCTACTCTAACTATGATGTTGAACGTTCTTCTACTCTAACTATGATGTTGAACGTTCTTCTGCTCTAACTATAATGTTGAACGTTCTTCTGCTCTAACTATGATGTTGAACGTTCTTCTGCTCTGACTATGATGTTGAACGTTCTTCTGCTCTAACTATGATGTTGAACGTTCTTCTGCTCTAACTATGATGTTGAACGTTCTTCTACTCTAACTATGATGTTGAACGTTCTTCTGCTCTAACTATAATGTTGAACGTTCTTCTGCTCTGACTATGATGTTAAACGTTCTTCTGCTCTGACTGTGATGTTGAACGTTCATCTACTCTAACTATGATGTTGAACGTTCTTCTGCTCTAACTGTGATGTTGAACGTTCTTCTGCTCTAACTATGATGTTGAACGTTCTTCTGCTCTGACTGTGATGTTGAACGTTCTTCTACTCTAACTATGATGTTGAACGTTCTTCTGCTCTAACTGTGATGTTGAACGTTCTTCTGCTCTGACTATGATGTTGAACGTTCTTCTACTCTGACTATGATGTTGAACGTTCTTCTGCTCTGACTGTGATGTTGAACGTTCTTCTGCTCTAACTATAATGTTGAACGTTCTTCTACTCTGACTATGATGTTGAACGTTCTTCTGCTCTAACTGTGATGTTGAACGTTCTTCTACTCTGACTATGATGTTGAACGTTCTTCTGCTCTGACTGTGATGTTGAACGTTCTTCTACTCTAACTATGATGTTGAACGTTCTTCTGCTCTAACTATAATGTTGAACGTTCTTCTGCTCTGACTATGATGTTAAACGTTCTTCTGCTCTGACTGTGATGTTGAACGTTCATCTACTCTATGATGTTGAACGTTCTTCTGCTCTAACTGTGATGTTGAACGTTCTTCTGCTCTAACTATGATGTTGAACGTTCTTCTGCTCTGACTGTGATGTTGAACGTTCTTCTGCTCTAACTATGATGTTGAACGTTCTTCTGCTCTGACTGTGATGTTGAACGTTCTTCTGCTCTAACTATGATGTTGAACGTTCTTCTGCTCTGACTGTGATGTTAAACGTTCTTCTACTCTGACTATGATGTTGAACATTCTTCTACTCTGACTATGATGTGGAACGTTTTTCTACTCTGACTATGATGTTGAACGTTCTTCTGCTCTGACTATAATGTTGAACGTTCTTCTGCTCTAACTATGATGTTGAACGTTCTTCTGCTCTGACTATGATGTTGAACGTTCTTCTGCTCTGACTATGATGTTGAACGTTCTTCTGCTCTGACTATGATGTTGAACGTTCTTCTGCTCTGACTATAATGTTGTACGTTCACCGTTGAATGTCTCCCAAGCTTATATAGGGTGTCTCTTTAATGACTGTGCATTTTTTGTTGTTGAAATAATTACGCACCTAAATTATATCTATGTATGACGTAATAGTTCAAGCACCATTTACGTGTTCATTTAAACATCACTGCTACATGATAGATCTGGCTTACAATGGTGTTAACGATTGAAGAAAGAGTATTTATAGTGGAGCATGTGTTCCGTAACGGCGGCAAGTATTCCAATGGGGTTGTTGAACAATTTGTGAATAGATTTCCTGATACACCAGTGCCTCATCGAAATACTGTGAGTAATTTAATAATCAAATTTCAAAACACCGGTAGTGTACATGATGTTAGCCGTCCTGGTAGACCATCTGTTCTTGAAGTAACATCTCTCAACATCCAGGACAGCATTCTAATGAGTCCTGGCAAATCAATAAGAAAGCTGGCTCAACAAGTACACAAATCAAGCAGTACTGTTCATAGAGTTCTGAAAAAAAATTAAAGTTACATCCGTACACATTTTCCGTCGTTCCTCAATTAAAAGAATTAGATCACCAATCCAGAATTAATTATTGTATGTGGTTTGAGAATTTTCTAGCCCAAGAAGGTGAGGAAATCCTTGATTTCACTTTCTTCACAGATGAAGCATGGTTCCATTTGTCTGGGTACGTGAATAGGCAGAATGATCGTCTTTGGTGTGATGAAAATCCACATGCATTGCACCCAGTGCCTCTCCACGATCAGAAAGTAGGAGTGTGGTGTGCAATGAGTCGTCAGCGGATAATGGGCCCAATTTTCTTCTATGACACAATAAATTCAGATAGATACAGGATTAACATACTGGAGCGATTCGTAACCCAACTTTCTGAGCCAGAAATGGAAAAAGCTTGGTTTCAACAAGATGGCGCAACTGCTCACACTGCTGTAAAATCACTGGAATTTTTATAAGAAATTTTTGCTAATCGTATAATCTCTCGCGGAATTTGGCCTGCACGATCTCCTGATCTTACTCCCATGGACTACTATCTCTGGGGTGAACTGAAAGGAAAAGTGTACGAAAACAATCCCCACACACTCAATGAGCTGCAGGTTTCAATCGCCAACAACATTAATAATGTTACACAGCCCATACTGCGTAAGGTTTTTGACAATATGAAAAAACGTATCAATATTTGCCAACTAAAACGTGGTGGATATTTCGAATACCTTTTGTGAATAGTGATGTTATATGTTTAACTTTACCGAAAAAGGAACAAGCTACAGCAGTACATGATGCGTGATTTACATAAATAAATTGGAACAACTAGATTTTCAAATAATGCACAGTCATTAAAGAAACACCCACCGATCTGGAAGACCTTCAATTTCACAAGACCAAATTATGGAACTCCAAGACAGAATTACAATGAGTCCAAATGCATCTTTAAACCACTTGTCTCAACAGGTGCAAATATCTAAGAGTTCTGTTCACAAGGTTTTAAGAAGTGAACTACACTATCGTCCATACAAATTAACTGAAGTGTCTCAACTCCAAGAAAGAGATTATGAATCCCGTTTAAACTACTTCATGTGGTTTCAGAATTTTATTTATGAACATGGCGCTGCCCTCCTTGACGTCACTTTTTTCACTGATGAGGCCTGGTTTCATTTATCCGGTTATGTGAACAGTCAGAACAATCGGCTGTGGAGCAGTGAAAACCCCCATGAATTTCATCAAGTGCCGCTTTACGATCAAAAAGTCGGAGTGTGGTGCGCTATAAGTCGTATGCGGATAATAGGACCTATATTTTTTAATGAAACAATAAATGCAGAACATTACCGTACTTTAATTCTGGAACCGTTCATAGCACACCATACAGAACGGGAAATTATGGAATCCTGGTTTCAGCAGGATGGGGCAACAGCACACACAGCCACAACAACACTCAATTATTTAGAAAGCATATTTGCAAATCGCATTATTTCACGTGGAATCTGGCCTGCTCGTTCACCAGATCTAACACCCCCAGATTATTATCTGTGGGGGGCATTGAAGGGGAAAGTTTATGAAAATAATCCGCAGACAATTAATGACCTAAAGACTGAAATAGTAGACAAGATTAAACAAATATCACCAGACGTTATTCTGAAGGTTTTCGCAAATATGGAAAGACGAATCACGACATGTCTTGAGGCCCGTGGTGGACATTTTCAACATATGCTTTAGGCACTTTATTGTGTTAATACCAACATTACCCATTATAAACTCGCCGATAGCAGTCAAGTATATTTGAATATTTTACAATTTGTGTGACGCATTAGTTAACCGCATTTCTGGTGACGTTGTTCTTCCGAGAGTAGAAATTCACTGCACTGCGACTTTAAAAACACCCTGTATATCCCCCTATTTGCTATCCAAAGCTTCCTCATTCAGCTAATCCAATGCTGCCACTCTAACTTTCCGTTGTCTCCTAGTTGCTACACCATACGTCACCTCTTTCACCCTTATATAAATGCCTAGACCGCACCATCTTGAACCTATGCACCTATGTTATATTTCCCTGCTTGCACACTTTCTACAATATTCTGGTTCACTACTAAAAAAAGGTTAAGAGACTCGGCCAGAACAACGACGTCTGGTGTGATTCAATACGGGTCCTGAGCAAGGTCTAAACCCTGGACAAAACCGTGTTGCTACCTGGTCACTGACCACGGCTTGGCTATGATGAATGGAGACAAGAATATAGCGATTGCCGCCTGCCAAGAGTATCAAGAGGCGACTAAGGAGGTTTTTGGGGACAGGGTCTTCATCGGTGTATCTGAGCTGAAACCAACTTTAGTAAATTTGCTAGTGTGTGAACGGTATGGCTTTATACTGTGGAAAGTGCTGATGAGGGGATCAGAGCCCTACAGATTTGTCCTTTGGGCAATGAAGATGATCTTCTTACTAAACCAAACAACAAAGATAGAAGAAATGAGAAACAAGCTAGGAATAACCCCCCCCCCACCCCCCCACCCCCCCTATTAAAAATATGTAAAGCAACAATAGTAAAGTGGTTTGACCATGTGACAAGGCAGAATGGTTACAAATTAAACAAAACAACATTAAAACAACACAAAGAGCTTTCAAGAAACGTTGCGAGAACACCAGACCCAAGGGTCTACCACGAAAAAGATGAATTGACAGAATATTAGAAGTACTAGGAAACATAACAGCAGCAGAGGCGAATAGAAAAGTAAAAAAACCTCAAATTATATCTCCCTCGACTCTGAAAGACAACTGAGGAAGGGAGGGAGGGAGGGAGGGAGGCAGGCAGGAAGGAAGGAAGGAAGGAAGGAAGGAAGGAAGGAAGGAAGGAAGGAAGGAAGGAAGGAAGGAAGGAAGGAAGGAAGGAAGGAAGGAAGGAAGGAAGGAAGGAAGGAAGGAAGGAAGGAAGGAAGGAAGGAAAGAAAGATCATCCGACATGAAGAGTCTAGAATTTCTGTCCTATGTGCCGGGCTAGAGTGGAGAGAACAATAGACAGAGAAAGAATATTAAATAACAAGATTGTACTTTTGGCTCTTTTTTTTATCATTAAGTTCAAAACCGTTACATAAACAGTGTCATGTTATTATGCAATAGTATGTTGTATGTATACAAAAACAACAAAATCAAAAGACAATTTTTAATTTGTATATATTTTGTAGTTCAAAACTACAACTACCTTGGACATACTATAACAAATGATGGAAAATGTACAATTGAAATACACAAAAGAATAGGAATGGCAAAAAGTAATTTTAATGTCATGAAGAACATACTAACATCAAAACAAATAACACCAGGGCTAAAACTAAGAATAGCAAAATGTTATGTCTTCTCAACGTTCCTATATGGTGCAGAAACATGGACATTAGACAAGAAAACAGAACAGATAAATGAAGTCTTTGAAATATGGATATATAGAAGAATAGGTAGACTTGGATGGAAGGAAAAGAAAACAAACGATGAAATCTTAAAACAACTAAAAATGAAAAGAGAACTACTAAACCCAATTCAAACAAGACAAATGCGATGTTTGGGCCAAGTTAAAAGACACAACAGCCTACTAAAAGTAATTATGGAGGGGAAATACAAGGTAAAAGAGGCAGAGGCAGACCAAGACTAACATGGACGAGTAACATCAAAAGATAGACAAACCAGCCTATGACAACCTGCACCATCAAAGCAAGAGACAGAACAGAATGGTGCTCCATGGCAGCCAACCTTCGTTGCGGAGATGGCACTCGATGATGATGATGTGATGATGATGATGATGATGATATACTTTGTGCGCTGTGAGCTACCAATATTTCACGGAGAGTTGTTTCAAATATACAATATTACAGACTAATAAAGGCAATAGCATTTAATTTCTGGTAAATGTGAGGCAAGTCGCCTCGGTAGCCGAGTTGGAAAAACCACCCGACTGGACTGCCGACGTTCGGACAACCCGTGTTCGATTCCCGCTGGGAGCAGTGTGAATTATACTCGTGGTTGGAAAAAAAAAAAAAAACAATAACCCCACGGTCGACCAAGCCGTTGGCAGAAATGGGTACCAGGGTATTACCCTGATGAATGTCGCTTCGCATCTGGGTTTCGATGCTTGAGGCTACACTATACAGAAGTATCCGAACATTTCTGGATAGGCGGCCGAGCACATATGGGTGTAAACTCGCGTGCTAAGACGCCGGTTCAAGTCTCGTACTTTACCTTTACACACACTGAAACCTGTGGCAGCTGGTAATAAAATGCTCATGTCATTCTAGTGGCCCTGTTAAGCCACACCCCCAACCATCTCACACTTGCCCCCCTTTTTTCAGAAAATATTCCAGAGAAACCAAATTCAAATTAAATCAAACTTAATTCCCCCTTAAACAAAAACTTAAAATATAGGAATTGTTCCCCCTTGCTCTCAATTTTAATTGAAGAATTTGAATGAAACGAATGTTAGGTGAGATTATAGATTTATGTTAACATAAATTGTTAACAACACCATCTATTACTGTTTTGTTAAAAAGTTCATAACAGATAAAATATGCAATATTGTGTTTAATATTGTTTCAATAAATATAAAAAGGCGTCTTGGTGGGCTGAGTGGTCAGCGTGCTCACTTTCTGGCCAGAATAATACGGGTTCGATCTCCAGCAGTGGCGAATTTTTTGTTCGGACCGACAAGACTCCGGGGTTCACCCAGCCTCTAAAAATGGGTACCAGAGATTTTTATGGGAAGTAAAGGCGGTCTGGCATGATGCCGGCCACATCACTCAAAAATGTGTTATTGTCATAGACAAATATCGTGATTAACGTAACACCATATTCCCATAAGAGTAGCAAGGTGTGGAGGGAACCTTTAAACGTCACTGTCACAGTTATAAGGAATTATCTCCCTTGCTTTGATCGACGTACCTACGTGCCTAACGTCAATACATCTAAAACTGTGCTATTGGATTTCACTTGCTGATTACATATGGCCTTCTATTCGTTGAGTGAGGGTCTGTGGTTTGCGTTAGGTCACTACCCTAGTTACCCCTGCTATTAACCTAATTCTACAGTCCAAAATCTGAAATGGTTTCTTTTTTCAATTTGCATAGTCTCCCGTATTCAAAGTCTATAGTCTCATATTTTAACTGGTTTATATTCAAATTCAAAATTATTCAAATACATATACATATATATATATATATATATATATATATATATATATATATATATATATATATATAGTAAAAGTAAAGAGCCCCGCCACGTCAAGTGGCGTATAGGGAATATGGTGTTAGTGACCATACATTTTACAGACCTTCGTCACATGATTTTTTGTAGTACTGTGGTCGACATTACACCTGTGCCGCTTTCCTTTCGCAGAAAAAAAATCCGGTACCCATTTAAAGCTAGGTGAACCCGGACCGTCAATCAACTCGACCTGTTGTCCTTTGTAGTCCATAGATATATATATATATGTGGAAACGAGAACACCCAAAGCATAACGAGAGTGACGGTTACCATCAACTATCAAGGAGGGATCAAGTCATCATACTTCGCCTACGCACTGGCCACAATAGAATGAGAAATCACATGTTCACCAAATTAAAAATAGGTACAACCAGCCTATGCCACTGTATACTAGACAATATGACTACAAAACATGTCCTTTATATAAGATGTTTCATTCGTGTTGACAGACACAGTAGGATGTTTATGTGTACTGAGAGACACTATAAGATGTTTATGTGTACTGAGAGACACTATAAGATGTTTATGTGTACTGAGAGACACTATAAGATGTTTATGTGTACTGAGAGACACTATAAGATGTTTATGTGTACTGAGAGACACTATAAGATGTTTTTGTGTACTGATATACACTATAAGACGTTTCTGTGTACTGATATTACACTATAAGATGTTTTTGTGTACATATATTACACTATAAGATGTTTTTGTGTACAGATATTACACTATAAGATGTTTTTGTGTACCGATATACGTTATCAGACGTTTTTGCGTACTGATATTACAATATAAGACGTTTCTGTGAACTGATATTACACTATACGATGTTTCTGTGTAATGACAGACATCATAAGATGTTTTGTGTGTTGACAAACGTTATAAGATGTATCCGTGTACTGACGCAAAAGGATTTTTCCGCATTCTGATAAACACTATTTTATGTTGTAGAAGAATTAATACCTGGCTCTTTATTTTGTTTGCTTTATTGCATATCACATTCGTTTATTTGTTTTACTATCTTGTGATAATGCTTTCTTAGATATTATATGATACCAGCGACCTTATTATATCAATACACTCCACAACTAAGATTAACGTTTGCTACTTACTTAGTGTTTCCGTGAGGTTTTGTAGGTTTTTATTGCAGATTTTTATTTATTTCTTTTGCATTCACGATTAATAGACATGAACCTTATCTGCTAACAAAGTCTACCCGTGGAAGATGTTAGCTAACTTTGGAGTCTGACGTTGATTTTAATTTTCTAATTTAACATCGTGTATTAAAAATAATATAATAGTAAAGTAAAAAAAAAGTAAAGAGCCCCCGTCACGTCAAGTGACGTATAGGGAATATGGCGTTAGTGACCATACATTTTACAGACCTTCAGCACATGATTTCGGGGTAATGTGGTCGGTATTAAGCTCGCGCCGCTTTACTTTCTCAGAAAAAATCCGGTGCCCATTTAAGGCTGGGTGAACCCGAAAGCCGTCGGTTGGGATCGAACTCTACCTCTTGTCCTTTGTAGTCCAGTTCACTAAAGACTGAGATATCGTTGCTCCCAATATAATAATAGTAATCTTAAATTTCAAAATGTCAACTTTTGTTAAAACCAATCACATTAATCTATATATATGAGAACTGTTAACATATTTTAATATTATAATAATATGGTTATGGAAGGCTTCGGTATCACAGCAAACGAATTAAAATCCATAATTGCTCAACAGCCCTTGCAGGTGGAATCATCCGATGTAATATCTCATCACCCAAATAAAGAAAGGTAGCTATAATCCCCATCATAGCAGTCTCAGGACACGCCAAAATACATAAGCCTAAACTGCACAGAAAGTGAACACAGCCATCTGTTCCCCGTCATACAATATCATCATTCATCGTAAACAATCGGAATATCAATAATATATATATAATGCATATATATAAATATATATAAATATATATATATAATATATATATATATGATGTAAATAGATATATAAGATATAAACATTATATAAATAAGTTTCAAATGTGATTAACTTGTGTGAAAGAAGGGAGATAACATAAAAGATAGTCCGCACAAACATTTTCCTTCAGTTGCTTCCCCTATAGCTTTATTCTGCAATAATCATAAACAAAGAAAATTCTCAAGACCGACAATTAAATATCACAGTTAAGGGAAAACATCTGGAGACAGTCCAGAGCTACAACTACCTGGGACATACTATAACCAATGATGGAAAATGTAAAATTGAAATAAACAAAAAAATAAGTATGGCAAATTATCATCATCGAGTGCCTTCTCCGCAACGAAGGTTGGCTACCATGGATCGCCATTCTATTCTGTTTCTTGCTTTGATGGTGCAGGCTGTCATAGATTGACTTGTCCATCTTTTGATGTTACTCGTCCATGTTAGTCTTGGTCTGCCTCTGCCTCTTTTACCTTGTATTTTCCCTTCCAATATTACTTTTAGTAGGCTGTTGTGTCTTTTAACATGCCCCAAAAATTTCATTTGTCTTGTCTTAATTGTATTTAGTAGTTCTCTTTTTATTTTCAGTTGTTTTAAAACTTCATCGTTTGTTATCTTTTTTTCCCATCCAATTCTACCTATTCTTCTATAAATCCACATTTCAAAGGCTTCAATTTTCTGTTCTGTTTTCTTGTCTAATGTCCATGTTTCTGCACCATACAGGAATGTTGAGAAGGTGTAACATTTTGCTATTCTTAGCTTCAGCCCTGCTGATATTTGTTTTGTTGTTAGTATATTTTTCATGGTATTAAAATTACTTTTTGCCATTCCTATCCTTTTGTTTATTTCAATTTTGCATTTTCCATCATTGGTTATAGTATGTCCAAGGTAGTTGTAGCTCTGGACTGTCTCCAGATGTATTCCCTCAACTGTGATATTTAATTGTAGGTCTTGAGAATTTTCTTTGTTTACGATCATAGTTTTAGTCTTTTTGATATTCATACCTAGTCCATATTTTTTGCTTGTTATGTTTATCACATTTAGCAATTGTAGATCTTTAGGATTTTCTGCTAGTAGAACAGTATCATCAGCATATCTTAGGTTATTGATTATCTTTCCATTAATGTTTAGGCCTGGCATCTCTGATATGTTTTTAAAGATTTGCTCAGTGTATAGATTGAACAAGCTTGGTGATAGGATGCATCCTTGTCTTACTCCTCTTTTTATGTCCATGGGTGTAGAGTTCTCCTTGTTATATCTTATTATTGCTGTTTGCTCCCAGTACAAATTACATATTAGTCGTATGTCTGTGTCGTCTAGATTTATATCTTTTAGGCAGTCTATAAGTTGGTTATGGTGTATTCTATCGAAAGCTTTGGTGTAGTCTATAAAGCAGGCATATATTGGTTTGTTTACTTCTGTGTACTTTTCAATCAATGTTCTCATGCTAAATATGGCTTCTTTTGTCCCACTGTTTTGGTATGGCAAAAAGTAATTTTAATGCCATGAAAAATATACTAACAACAAAGCAAATATCAGCCGGTAAAGGTAAAGTACGAGACTTGAACCGGCGTCTTAGCACGCGAGTTTCCACCCATATGTGCTCGGCCGCCTATCCAGAAATGTTCGGATATTTCTGTATAGTGTCGCCTCATGCATCGAAACTCAGATGCGAGGCAACATTCCTCACCTTCCCAAGGTAATACCCTGGTACCCATTTCTACCAACGGCTGGGTCGACCGTGGGGGTATTTTTTTTTCTCCCAACCACGAGTAGAATTCACACTGCCCCCCCCCCCCCCCCCAGCGGAATCGAAACGAACGTCGGTAGTCCAGTCGGGTGGTTTTCCCAACTCGGCTACAGAGGCCCCATATCAGCAGGGCTGAAGCTAAGAATGGCAAAATGTTAAATCTTCTCAATATTCCTGTATGGTGCAGAAACATGGACATTAGACAAGAAAACAGAACAGAAAATGGAAGCCTTTGAAATGTGGATTTATAAAAGAATAGGTAGAATTGGATGGAAAGAAAAGAAAACAAACGATTAAGTTTTAAAACAACTGAAAATAAAAAGAGAACTACTAAATACAATTAAGACAAGACAAATGAAAATTTTAGGGCATATTAAAAGACACAACAGCCTACTAAATGTAATATTGAAAGGGAAAATACAAGGTAAAAGAGGCAGAGGCAGACCAAGACTAACATGGACGAGTAACATCAAAAGATGGACAAGTTAATCTATGACAGCCTGCACCATCAAAGCAAGAAACAGAGTAGAATGGCGATCCATGGTAGCCAACCTTCGTTGCGGATGACTTCATCATCATTATCATCATCAAGTACAGGGCCTACTGGCGTAGGTGATCATGTCTCTCCACAATTTTCGATCTCGACAGTTATTTATAATTTCTGTTGTTGACCTTCTGCCATGCCATTCTCTTAAGCTGTCTTTTTCTCTTTGCTTCCCTCTATCTCTTCGTCCCTCAAATTTTCCAGTTGTTACAATATATTCCAGTTGTCCTCTTCTCATTACATGGCCAAAAAATGATGATTGTTTCTTCCCAATATTGGAAATTACCTCTCTTTTAACTTTGACCTCTCTCAGAACATCTTCATTACTCTTCATAGCTGTCCATTGTACTCTCAACATTCTTCTGTAAAACCACATTTCTACAGACTCCAGTGATTTTCTTGTCTGTTGTCATATTGTCCATGATTCGCTTCCATATGTTAAGACTGGCACTACATTACATTTAAGAACTCTTTTTTCTTGTTTCTATTGTCAAAATATGGATTGTATAGTATCTTCCTCATTTTTTGGAAAGCTGCTTTTGCCAGAGCCATCCTGCATCTTACCTCTTTTGTACATCTTCCGTCTGAGGTTAACAAAGTTCGTATTATTTAAATTCATTTACCTGTTTTTATATTGTTCCACTTGTCTTTATTTTGCTCTGAGGTGATGTCTTTTTCTTTGATGTTACCATTACCTCTGTCTTTTTGGTATTAAGGCTGAGTCCTTTATTTTTGCTTTCTTTCACTATAATGTCCAACATTTCTTATAACTCATTTTCACTCTTAGCGATTACGACTGTATCATCATCATACCTTTGGTTATTTATATTATGACCTCCAATTGTTATTCCAGGCATGCCCCTTATGTATCTTAAAATAATCTCACTATAAATATTAAACAAATCTGGTGATAGCACGCAAACCTTGTCTAACACCCTGTTTTATTTGTTGAAACATTCCCAATTGGTTTCTAGTTCTTATGGCCGCTGTTTGTTGCCAGTACATGTTCTTTATTATTCTTAGATCTTTGCTGTCTATGTTTATGCTTTCTAAAATGTAGATTATTTCTTGGTGCTTTACTTTGTCAAATGCCTTGGTGTAATCTATGAAACATAGGTATAGATCTGTTTTCACCTCTATGGCTCTTTCTACTAAAGATCTTATGATATAAATGGCATTGCTTGTTTCTTTATCTCTAACAAAACTACACTGTTCATCGCTAATTTCTGGACTAATTTTGTTTCGCACTCTTCGCATGATGATTCTTAATAATATCTTAGTCATTTGACTCATAAGGCTTATTGTGCGATGATCATCGCATTCATTCGCATCCGATTTCTTTGGTAGGGCTATGAATATTGATTTGAATAGGTCGTTTGGTATATATCCGCTGATGTAGATATCATTCAATACCAGTTCTCCTTCCTTTGATCTTAAACATCCAGTTTTTGATTGCGTTTTTCTTCCTGTTAATTCTTCAATTTGTTTGTATATAGCTTTAGCACCTCCTTTTTGTTGCATTTCAATATCGTTGCATCTCTCTTTTAACCATGATTCTTTTGCTTCATTGCATTTTATTACAATTTCTTTTTTTAAATCTCTTATACTCATTTTTATTTTCTTTATTTCTTCTTCTTGTATCCATTAGCGGCAAAATGTCATCTGTCATCCATTTCTTTCTTGAATTTGTCCTCACTGGTGGTATGAACTCTTTTGATGTTTGTTGCATTGACTCGTTTAGCATTTCCCACTGTTTGTCAATGCTTTGTATCTTCTCTATTGCATTGTACCGGTTCTGAATTGTTATTTTATGTTTGTCTTGCAACTTCTTGTCTGATTTGATTAAATCTAAATTTAACTTGATGTTAACTGAGGTTCGTTTTGTTGTTTTTAATTTTACTCTAAACTTTCCCACAACTGGTACATGATCACTATTGCAATCTGCCCCTGGTCTAGTTTTCCCACACACCAGACTGTTTCTAAATCTATTGCTTATCATTATATAATCAATTTGATTACGTGCGTTGTCCCCTGGGCTTTTCCATGTCCACAGATGTCTTGGATGTTGCTTAAACCAGGTGTTTCCTATCATCATGTTGTGTGTTCTTGCCCAGTCAATAAGTTTCTCACCTCTTTCATTCCTCTCGCCTAAGCCTTAATGACCAATTACTTCCTCAACTCTTTTCTTTCTTACTTTTGCGTTAAGATCCAATAGAACTATGTTGTTTTCGTGTGGTTTGCATTTATGAAGTGCCTCATTTAACTCGTTGGAAAATTTATCAATAGTTTTCTCTAGGCTGTCTGCAGTTGGTGCATAAACTTGTATAAGATTTATGTCTATTGGCTTTCCATTCAATTTCACTAAAAGGACTCTGTCAGATATTGGGTTCAAGCCTTTCACTGTTCTTGCTCTTTCTGCATCCAAAATGGTACCTACTCCTCTTTGGTGTTCAGTACCTCCAGAATAGATTATTTTATGTTTATCAGAATACATCTCCCCTGATCTCATTTCGCAAAGTCCCAGTAATTGCAAATCCATTCTTTTCATTTCTTGTATGATGTTTTCTAGTTTACCCTTCTGCATGAGTGTTCTCACATTCCAAGTACCTATCTTTAGAGTTTGTTTTATCCTTATTTTGCTTACAGTAGCTTGATGACGATCGGGTATTGCATGTAGCACATGATGTCCCCTACCGAACGAGGGTTTTCCATTGGAATCCCCCTTAACGTTGTTGTTGTTATTTCTATTGTTGTGGCGATTCATGATTGTATAAAGAAGTTACGACGGTGGTTTTCTGTTGCCTTCTGTACTTCTTGCAATTTTGCCTTCACTTATCTAAAAAGAGATACAATAAATACATTGAAAATAGAATACTCCCTTAACTTATCGCGAACTTGCACCAAATGAGAATATCCTGCCTGATTAATTTATACTTCGTGGCGTGACAATCAAATCCTTATTTCATTAGACATCTCAATCTGTTTCTTGTAAACTGTTTCTCAAGCTGTATTGTTATGCCCTTTCAACTCTTCTCTCTCATTATTCCTCAACACCTCATTGTTCCCTTTCCAGTTTTACTATTTTTTTAACTTTCAAGTTATTTTTTTCTTAGTTGCATGTAATACGTTTTCCCTCTTTCTATTTTTTAGTTATAATGCTTCAACATCCACCCTCCTTTTACTTCGTCTTCTTATCTTCTTGTTCCTCGTCACAATTACTCTTACTTTTCTTTCTCTTTTTTCTTTCTCATTCGACTATATTTCCTCTTGATTTGTCTTTATCCCATCCTGATCATCTTCCTTTCCTATCTTTACTTCATCAACATCTTCATCCTACTTTAATTTTTTCCCCCTCTCTTTCTCTCTTTTCTTTTCTTCCTCTTTCATTTATTCCTTCTTCGTATTTTCTTCTTTTCATCCATTTCTTCATCTAACAATAATGCAACTAATACTACTGCCAACTTCTGCTACTAATAATAATACCTCTACCTATTAACAACTACTACAACTACTACTTACTACAAATAAATAACTACGACTACTACTACTTCTAACTACTACTGCTACTAACTACAACAACAACAAAAGCAACTACCAGTACTAACTACTACTACAGCTACTACCAGTTATTAACTACTACTACCAGCTACTAACTACTACTACTACTAGTACTAACTATTACTACTAGCTACTAAATACTACTAGTACTAACTACTACTACTAGCTACTAACTACTACTACTAGCTATTAATTATTACTACTAGCTACTAACTACTACTAGTACTAACTATTACTACTAGTACTAACTATTACTAGTAGTACTAACTATTACTACTAGTACTAACTACTAGTACTAGCCACTAATTACTACTAGTAAAAACTACTACTACTAGCTACTAACTACTATTACTAATAGCTACTAAAGACTACAACTAGCTACTAACTACTTCTACTAACTACTTCAACTAGCTACAACTAGTACTAACTACTAATACTAGCCACTAACTACTACTACTAGCTACTAACTACTACAACAAGACACTAACTAATACTACTAGCTATTAACTACTACTACTAGCTACTAACTACTACTACTACTACCAACTAATTACTACTACTACTAGTACTAACTACTACTACTAGCCACTAACTACTAGTACTAACTACTACTACTACTAGCTACTAACTACTACTACTAGCTACTAATTACTCCTACTACTAGCTACTAACTACTATTACTACTACTAGCTACTAATTACTACTACTACTAGTACTAACTACTACTACTAGCCACTAGCAACTACTACTAGCTACTAACTACTACTACTAGCTACTAACTACTACTACTACTAGGTACTAACTACTACTACTACTAGCTACTATTTACTACTACTACTAGTACTAACTTCTACTACTACTACCACTAGCTACTAACTACTACTACTAGTCACTAGCCACTAACTACTACTACGAGTACTAACTACTATAACTACTAGCTACTAACTACTACTACTACAGTACTAAGTGCTACTACTACTAGTACTAACTACTACTACTAATACTAATACTACTAGCTACTAACTACTAATACTACTAGCCACTTACTACTGCTACTACTGTACTAAGTACTACTACTACTAGCTACAAACTACTACTACTACTAGATACTAACTACTACTAGTACTAACTACTACTACTAATACTACTAGCTACAAACTACTACTACTACTAGCCACTAACTACTGCTACTACAGTACTAAGTGCTACTACTACTAGCTACTAACTACTACTACTACTAGATGCTAACTACAACTAGCCACTAACTACTACCACTGAATACTACTACTAGTACTAACTGATACTAGCTACTAACTACTACCACTAACTACTACTACTTGCTACTAACTACTACTACTACTAGCCACTAACTACTACTATTATTAATTACTACTACTACTAGCTACTTACTACTACTAGTACTAACTAATACTACTATTAGCTACTAACTACTACTACTAACTACTACTACTACTAGCTACTAACTACTACTACTACTAGCTACTAACTACTACTAGTATTAACTACTACTATTACTAGCCACTATATACTACTAGCTACTAAATAATACTAGTACTAAATACTACTACTATTAGCTACTAACTACTACTAGTACTAACTACAACTACTGTTAGCTACTAACTACTACTAGTACTAACTACTACTACTATTAGCTATTAACTACTACTAGTACTAAATACTACTACTACTAGCCACTAACTACTACTAGTACTAACTACTACTACTACTACTACTACTACTAGCTACTAACTACTACTACAGTACTAACTACTGCTACTACTAGCTATTAACTACTACTAGTAGTATTAACTACTACTACTACTAGCTACTACCTACTAATTACTACTATTACTAGCCACTAAATTCTACTACTAGTATTAACTACTACTATTATTACCTACTAACTACTAACTACTACTACTAGTACTAGCCACTTACTATTACTACTACTAGCTACTAACTACTACTACCACTAGTCACTAGCCACTAACTACTACTACTAGTACTAACTACTACTACTACTAGCTACTAACTACTACTACTAGCTACTAACTACTACTACTACTAGCTACTAACTACTACTACTACTACTAGCTATTAATTACTACTACTACTAGTACTAACTACTACTACTAGTACTGCTAGCTACTAACTACTACTACTAGTACTAGCCACTTACTACTACTACTACTAGCTACTAACTACTACTACCACTAGTCACTAGCCACTAACTACTACTACTAGTACTAACTACTACTACTACTAGCTACTAACTACTACTACTAGCTACTAACTACTACTACTACTAGCTACTAACTACTACTACTACTAGCTATTAATTACTACTACTACTAGTACTAACTACTACTACTAGTACTGCTAGCTACTAACTACTACTACTACTACTACTAGCTATTAATTACTACTACTACTAGTACTAACTACTACTACTAGTACTGCTAGCTACTAACTACTACTACTACTAGCCACTAACTACCACTACTACAATACTAACTACTACAACTACTACTAACTACTACTACTACTAGATACTAACTACTACTAGTACTAACTACTAATATTACTAGCCACTAACTACTACCACTAATATCTTCAGTAATAAAGAAAAGACGATGGTCATACTTTGGACATGTGATGAGAAGAGATAATAACCGAATAGCAAAGCAAGCCCTCATATGGGAAACAACAGGTAAAAGAAAATAAGGAAGACCCAGGGAGACACTGAGAAGAACATTGATGAGAGAGGCAAGAGCAGCAGGAATCGGCTCCCTCAATGAGATAGAACTGATTGCACAGAACAAAGACAGATGGCGAGATTTGATAAAATATCTTTAAAAGAAAACTGCTAGAACAAAAAAAAAAAAAAAAAAAAAAAAAAATTCATATAGTAGAAGGTGTATCTTGGTCTACGCCCTGTGGGCCGGTTACGGCTCGAGAGGTCAATAGATAGATAGACTAACTACTACCACTGAATACTACTACTAGTACTAACTGATACTAGCTACTAACTACTACCACTAACTACAACTAGTTGCTACTAACTACTACTACTACTAGCCACTAACTACTACTAGTATTAATTACTACTACTAATAGCTACTAACTACTACTAGTACTAACTACTACTACTATTAGCTACTAACTACTACTACTAACTACTACAACTAGCTACTAACTACTACTACTACTAGCCACTAACTACTACTAGTATTAATTACTACTACTAAGAGCTACTAACTACTACTAGTACTAACTACTACTACTACTAGCCACTAACTACTACTAGTATTAATTACTACTACTAATAGCTACTAACTACTACTAGTACTAACTACTACTACTATTAGCTACTAACTACTACTACTACTAGCCACTAACTACTACTAGTATTAATTACTACTACTAATAGCTACTAACTACTACTAGCACTAACTACTACTACTATTAGCTACTAACTACTACTACTAACTACTACTACTAGCTACTAACTACTACTACTACTAGCCACTAACTACTTCTAGTACTAACTACTACTACTACTAGCCACTAACTACTAGCCACTAACTACTACTAGCTACTAACTACTACTAGTACTAAATAATACTACTATTTGCTACTAACTACTACTAGTACTAACTACTAATACTATTAGCTACTAACTACTACTAGTACAAACTACTACTAGTACTAACTACTACTACTATTAGCTACTAACTACTACTAGTACTAACTACTACTAGTACTAACTACTACTAGTACTAACTACTACTAGTACTAACTACTACTAGTACTAACTACTACTACTATTAGCTACTAACTACTACTAGTACTAACTACTACTAGTACTAACTACTATTAACTACTAAGTACTACTAGTACTAACTACTACTAGTACTAACTACTAACCTATTAGCTACTAACTACTACTAGTACTAACTACTACTAGTACTAACTACTATTAACTACTAACTACTACTAATACTAACTACTACTACTAGCCACTAACTTCTTCTACTAGCCACTAACTACTTCTACTAGACACCAACTACTACTAGTACTAACTTCTTCTACTAGCCACTAACTACTTCTACTAGACACCAACTACTACTAGTACTAACTACTTCTACTACTACTACCACTTCTACTACTACTAACTACTTCTACTATTATTACTACTACTTCTACTACTACTACTAACTACTTCTACTACTACTAACTATTTTTACTACTACTACTAACTACTACTACTAGCCACTAAATACTACTAGTGCTAGCCACTAACTACTACTACTCTCGATCGCCGCAGAAATTGCTTTGGAATCTGATCAATTTTGGCTTTCCGTTGCACTTTTCTGCATTCAAGTCGATATGATGTTCTACTTATCATATCTACGCCAATGAATTGGCGTTGCACGCACGGCAATAATCCGTTTTGACAAATCAAATGTTGTGAATGCGACCTTCCACCGTCTAGTGCTGATCTGTGTTTTAAGTCACAATGTGTTCTGTTCAATGACCATTGATGGTGTTTGTCGCAATTTATTTACAATTTCCAACTCATTAATGTGGTGGGCTCCGTCAAGTTAGTCGAAGTTTTATCTCGTTGGGGAATTTGCACCATGTTTCGTTCGTTGTAGACTGCATTCACTAGAGTAATCAGGAATCCATGGGCGCAGCCATTATGTGCGTGCTACCTCATCATAATGACTCATCGTGTGTCCCAAGACCGATTATGCGCTAATCTTGCGATCTGTTGTTTGGTGTGCATCGGGGATAATCTGACGACGAACTGTGTTTTGTATGTTCGGAGTTGGAATCAAACACGATGTCCTAACATCATCAAGCGCTATACATTTAAATACTGTGACGATCATCATTTTCAGGAGGACGTGAACTTCCTGGCAATATGGTGGATAGGCGGCAGGAACCATTGAAGGCTATGTCTGAAAAGTGTTCCTTGTTGCAGTCTCCTCTTATTCCAAGTCCGGCTTGTTGCAGGAGCTACTGAGTTAAGTGCTCTGTGCACACCGTGAGCTGTGTGTTTCATCCGTTTTGATCATGTTCCGATATTTCAATTGTTCACGATGAATGCTGATATCGTATGACAGGGAACAGTTGGCCGTGTTCACTTTCTATGCGGTTTCGCCTTATGTCTTTTGGCGTGTGCTGGGACTGCTATGATGGCGACTACAGCTACCGTTCTTTGTTTGGGAGATGAGTTAGAAATTTGGATGATTCCATTGGCATGGGCGGTTGAGCAATTATGGATTTTAATTCGTTTGCAGCGATACCGGGGCCTTCCATAACCAAATAACCAAATACTACTATTACTAACTACTTCTACTACTACTACTACTAACTACTTCTACTACTAGCCACTAACTACTTCTACAAATAGCCACTAACTACTACTACTACTAGCCACAAACTACTACTAGTACTAACTACTACAACTACCACTGACTACTTCTACTACTACCAATAACTACTTCTACTGCTAGCCACTAACTAATACTAGTACTAACTACTTCTACTACTAATAACTACTACTACTTCTACCACTAACTACTACCACTACTAGCCACTAACTACTACTACTATCACTAACTACTTCTACTACTGCCCCTAACTACTACTTGTACTAACTACTACTAGCCACTAAATACTACTACTACCAATAACTACTAATACTACTAGCCAATAATTACTTTTACTACTAGCCAATAACTATTACTACTACCACTAACTACTACTACTACTAGTCACTAACTACTACTACTATCACTAACTACTTCTACTACTGCCACTAACTACTACTTGTACTAACTACTACTAGCCACTAAATACTACCACTGCCACTAACTACTACTTGTACTAACTATTACTAGCCACTAAATACTACTACTACCACTAACTACTAATACTACTAGCCACTAACTACTTTTACTACTAGCCAATAACTATTACTACTACCACTAACTACTAATACCACTAGCCACTAACTACTACTACTACTACCACTAACTACTACTACTACTACCACTAACTACTTCTACTACTAGCCACTAACTACTATTACTACCACTAACTACTTCTACTACTAGCCACTAACTACTACTAGTCACTAAATACTACTCGCCACTAACTACTACTACTGCTACTACTAACTACAACTAAAACTACCACTAACTACTACTACTATCACTAACTACTTCAACTACTATTACTGCTACTACTACTACTACTAACTACCACTACCAATTACTACTACAACAACTAACAACTACTAGCTATTAACTACAACTACTAGCTATTACTACTTCAACTGTTACTTCTACAATTTCTACTACTATTACCACTAACTATTACCACTAACTACTTCTACAACTAGCCACGAACTACTACTACTACTACCACTAACTACTACTAATACCGCTAACTACCACTAATTACTTCTACTACTACCACTAACTACTACTAGTACTAACTACTACTATTACTGCCATTAACTACTTCTACTACTACCACTAACTACTACTAGTACCAACTACTACTACTACTAGCCACTAACTACTACTATTACTACTAACTACTACTAGTACCAACTACTACTACTACTAGTACCAACTACTACTACTACTAGCCACTAACTACTACTAGTACTAACTACTACTACTACCACTAACTACTAATACTACCACTAACTACTACTATTACCACTAACTACTTCTTCTACTACCACTAACTACTACTACTACCACTAACTACTACTACTACCACTAACTACTACTACTACCACTAATTACTACTACTACCACTAACTACTACTACTACTACTACTACTAGCCACTAACTACTACTACTACCACTAACTACTACCACTAACTACTACTACTACCACTAACTACTACTACAACTAACTACTACTACTACCACTAACTACTACTAGTACTAACTACTACTACTACCACTAACTACTATTAGTACTAACTACTACTACTACTACTACTACTACTACTACCACTAATTACTTCTAGTACTAACTACCACTACTAATTACTACTACTACTACTACTACCACTAACTACTACTAGTACTAACTACTACTACTACTACTACTACCACTAACTACTACTAGTACTAACTATCACTACTAATTACCACTGCTGCTAGCTACTAACTACAACTACTGCTATTACTACTACTACTAGCTACTAACTACCACTACTAATTACTACTACTAGCTACTAACTACAACAACTACTACTACTACTAACACTAACTACCACTACTAATTACTACTACTACTACTAGCTACTAACTACAACTACTACTATTACTACTACTACCACTAACTAGCACTACTAACTACTACTACAACAACTAACAACTACAAGCTACAAACTACAACTACTGCTATTACTACTTCAACTGCTACTTCTTTTCTTTTTTCTTCATACTCTAATAAAAATGTTCACATACGATTTTGAATAAAAACTGAATACACAGCAACTGACACAAGCATGTACAAGGTCAAAATGACCAAAAAAAAAAAAAAACTACCAGGAGAAAAATAAAACATAAACATCAAACAAGAATCAGAAAAATAAAAAGACAACACAACTCAGCGACAATAGAACAAAGGTAAAGCCTGTTGTCGGACTTCAGAGAAATAAAAAAAAGAATATTCTTAGAGCTCGAATGGATGTTGACATAAATACAGACAATCCAAACAAATATTTTTAAGTTATTAAATCCATTTTGAGATTACAGTACAAAAAGGCCTCGGTACATAAGATCTAAATGAAAATAAATTGAATTACGTCTGGTTAAGTTGAACGTTAAAATCCATATTTCTCACAAATTTGGCAAGCCAAGACAATACCTCCAAAAATATATAAAAGAGTTTAAAGTGAAATTGAAAAGGGGGGAAAAATAGATCTTACAGACAACAATAACTGAAGAGGAAATACTCTACTTCTGGTGCTTAGCAAAGTAGTCAGTGGGATTGTTGTACAAAGACTCAGATTAGTAGACCTGAATCTAGGAAGTGGTTTGCCCGGGTCATGTGACTTTGATCTTTCATCGAAATCAGCCAATTAGAGTCTAGAAGGAAAGAAAACAGGAACAGACATTTGCAATATCATCATCATCAAGTACTAGGCCTGCTGGCGTAGGTGATCATGTCTCTCAACAACTTTCGATCTCGACAGTTATTTATCATTTCTGTTATTGACCTTCTGCCAAGCCATTGTCTTAAGCTGTCTGATATTTTTTTTTCTTTTTTCCTTCCCTCTGTCTCTTCGTCCCTCAATTTTTCCAGTTGTTACAATATATTCCAGTTGTTCTCTTCTCACTACATGACCAAAAAATGATGATTCTTTCTTCCTAACATTGGAAACTAGCTCTCTTTTTGCTTTGGCCTCTTTCAGAACATTTTCATTACTCTTCTTAGCTGTCCAGGATATTCTCAACATTCTTCCGTAAAACCACATTTCTATAGACTCCAGTGATTTTCTTGTCTGTTTTCCTATTGTCCATAATTCACCTCCATATGTTAAGACTGGCTCTACATAACATTTAAGAACTCTTTTTTCTTGTTTCTATTGTCAAAAATGGATTGCATAGCATCTTCCTTTTTTTTTTTTTTTTTGGAAAGCTGCTTTTGCCTGAGCCATTCAGAATTTTGCAACAAAGTAAACAAATATAGCTATAAGTGACAAAGATATTGAAACACTAGCTCGGCGGGTCTGCTTCTGATGATTAGCTTGTCTCCTGCTATGAACAGCATAAAGTTCTGTATAAACATTTTTCTATTACTGAGATTTAGATAAAAGTGGCAAATATTTAGAAATTTAGATAAAAGTAGTGAATATATTGAAATTCATATAAAATTGGTTAATATATTGGAATTTAGATGAAAGTGATGAATTCATTTAAATTTAGATAAAAATGGTGAATATATTGGAATTTAGATGAAAGTGATGAATTCATTTAAATTTTGATAAAAATGGTGAATATATTGGAATTTAGATAATAGTAATGAATTCATTTACATTTTAGATACAAGTGGTGAATATTTTGAAATTTGAATACAATCAACATTTTTCGGGCACACCATGAGAAGAGAGTTTGAATACTTGGTTACAACTGGCAAAATAAAAGGAAAGAGAGATAGTGGACGACAAAGAGAGAAAAAACTGGACAGCTTGTTGTCATGACATGGAAAACAGTCAACAACAGAACTGATACGATGCACTGTAGATAGAAGATTGTGGAGGAACATGATCACCTACGCCAACCGGTATGGCACATGATGATGATAATGATGACGAGGATATTGAAATTTAGATAAAAGTGGCAAATATAATGAAATGTAGATAAATGTGGTGAATATATTGAAATTTAGATAAATGTGGTGAATATATTGAAATTTAGATAAATGTGGTGAATATATTGAAATTTAGATAAATGTGGTGAATATATTGAAATTTAGATAAATGTGGTGAATATATTGAAATTTAGATAAATGTGGTAAATATATTGAAATTTAGATAAATGTGGTGAATAAATTGAAATTTAGATAAAAGTGGTGAATATATTGAAATTTAGATAAATGTGGTGAATATATTGAAATTTAGATAAAAGTGGACTAGATTTAACAAATGTAACTGTAAGTGATGAAGATAATGCATATATATCAGGAGAAAACAATAAAAACGCGATCAAATAGAGGAGATACATTTTCAGCTGAAAGTGAATAAGAAAGATCATGGAATGTAATAAGAGAGAAAGTTGAAGAACCTTATATAGGGTGTCTCTTTAATGACTGTGCATTTTTTGTTGTTGAAATAATTACGCACCTAAATTTTATCTATGTATGACGTAATAGTTCAAGCACCATTTACGTGTTCATTTAAACATCACTGCTACATGATAGATCTGGCTTACAATGGTGTTAACGATTGAAGAAAGAGTATTTATAGTGGAGCATGTGTTCCGTAACGGCGGCAAGTATTCGAATGGGGTTGTTGAACAATTTGTGAATAGATTTCCTGATACACCAGTGCCTCATCGAAATACTATGAGTAATTTAATAATCAAATTTCAAAACACCGGTAGTGTACATGATGTTAGCCGTCCTGGTAGACCATCTGTTCTTGAAGTAACATCTCTCAACATCCAGGACAGCATTCTAATGAGTCCTGGCAAATCAATAAGAAAGCTGGCTCAACAAGTACACAAATCAAGCAGTACTGTTCATAGAGTTCTGAAAAAAAAATTAAAGTTACATCCGTACAAATTTTCCGTCGTTCCTCAATTAAAAGAATTAGATCACCAATCCAGAATTAATTATTGTATGTGGTTTGAGAATTTTCTAGCCCAAGAAGGTGAGGAAATCCTTGATTTCACTTTCTTCACAGATGAAGCATGGTTCCATTTGTCTGGGTACGTGAATAGGCAGAATGATCGTCTTTGGAGTGATGAAAATCCACATGCATTGCGCCCAGTGCCTCTCCACGATCAGAAAGTAGGAGTGTGGTGTGCAATGAGTCGTCAGCGGATAATCGGCCCAATTTTCTTCTATGACACAATAAATTCAGAAAGATACAGGATTAACATACTGGAGCGATTCGTAACCCTACTTTCTGAGCCAGAAATTGAAAAAGCTTGGTTTCAACAAGATGGCGCAACTGCTCACACTGCTGTAAAATCACTGGAATTTTTATATGAAATTTTTGCTAATCGTATAATCTCTCGCGGAATTTGGCCTGCACTGTCTCCTGATCTTACTCCCATGGACTACTATCTCTGGGGTGAACTGAAAGGAAAAGTGTACGAAAACAATCCCCACACACTCGATGAGCTGCAGGTTTCAATCGCCAACAACATTAATAATGTTACACAGCCCATACTGCGTAAGGTTTTTGACAATATGAAAAAACGTATCAACATTTGCCAACTAAAACGTGGTGGATATTTCGAATACCTTTTGTGAATAGTGATGTTATATGTTTAACTTTACCGAAAAAGGAACAAGCTACAGCAGTACATGATGCGTGATTTACATAAATAAATTGGAACAACTAGATTTTCAAATAATGCACACAGTCATTAAAGAAACACCCACCGATCTGGAAGACCTTCAATTTCACAAGACCAAATTATGGAACTCCAAGACAGAATTACAATGAGTCCAAATGCATCTTTAAACCACTTGTCTCAACAGGTGCAAATATCTAAGAGTTCTGTTCACAAGGTTTTAAGAAGTGAACTACACTATCGTCCATACAAATTAACTGAAGTGTCTCAACTCCAAGAAAGAGATTATGAATCCCGTTTAAACTATTGCATGTGGTTTCAGAATTTTATTTATGAACATGGCGCTGCCATCCTTGATGTCACTTTTTTCACTGATGAGGCCTGGTTTCATTTATCCGGTTATGTGAACAGTCAGAACAATCGGCTGTGGAGCAGTGAAAACCCCCATGAATTTCATCAAGTGCCGCTTTACGATCAAAAAGTCGGAGTGTGGTGCGCTATAAGTCGTATGCGGATAATAGGACCTATATTTTTTAATGAAACAATAAATGCAGAACGTTACCGTACTTTAATTCTGGAACCGTTTATAGCACACCTTACAGAACGGGAAATTATGGAATCCTGGTTTCAGCAGGATGGGGCAACAGCACACACAGCCACAACAACACTCATTTATTTAGAAAGCATATTTGCAAATGGCATTATTTCACGTGGAATCTGGCCTGCTCGTTCACCAGATCTAACACCCCCAGATTATTATCTGTGGGGGGGCATTGAAGGGGAAAGTTTATGAAAATAATCCGCAGACAATTAATAACCTAAAGACTGAAATAGTAGACAAGATTAAACAAATATCACCAGACATTATTCTGAAGGTTTTCGCAAATATGGAAAGACGAATCACGACATGTCTTGAGGCCCGTGGTGGACATTTTCAACATATGCTTTAGGCACAACTTTATTGTGTTAATACCAACATTACCCATTATAAGCTCGCCGATAGCAGTCAAGTATATTTGAATATTTTACAATTTGTGTGACACATTAGTTAACCGCATTTCTGGTGACGTTGTTCTTCCGAGAGTAGAAATTCACTGCACTGCGACTTTAAAAACACCCTGTATATAAGTGAGGAAGATAAAGAAATATTTAAATAACAGTAAAAAATACAAAGAAATTGAGATAAATGGGGACGATATTAACATTTGTATGCAAATGGCGAAAAGTTATTTTTAAAAAAATTAGATATAAGTGAGGAAGATTAAGTAATTTAACTATTACTTGGAAAGATAAGAAATGTAAATATAAGAGAAGTATTTACAGGCTTCAAATAAGCGTAAAGTATTGTAGCTGTAAATGGGAAAAAGTGAGACTAAAATGAGAACATATGCAATAAAGAAAACTAAATAATCGAACCAGAATTACCGATAATTAAAAAAAAAAATTATAACGATGAGTACAAAACAGACAATATAAATAGCATTATTTATGTCAACATTGTATAGGGTGTCTCTTTAATGACTGTGCATTTTTTGTTGTTGAAATAATTACGCACCTAAATTTTATCTATGTATGACGTAATAGTTCAAGCACCATTTACGTGTTCATTTAAACATCACTGCTACATGATAGATCTGGCTTACAATGGTGTTAACACAACTTTATTGTGTTAATACCAACATTACCCATTATAAGCTCGCCGATAGCAGTCAAGTATATTTGAATAATACCATTTGTTTTACAATTTGTGTGACGTGACGCTTTTTCTTCCGAGAGTATAAATTCACTGAACTGCGACTCTGCACTGCGACTTTAGAAACACCCTGGTACCACGCATGGACGTTAGTGGCAAAAGAGAAGAAAACAAATCACAATAAATAAAAGAGAATGTTCGAAAAATACTTCATGTGTCGATGGAAGACAAAATGAGAAATGAAGAGAATAGTTGGAGTGCCAGTTCAGATCTTCATTCACAGGCAACAAATTAAATGGATTGGACACATAATCAAGTTTACTGTCAAACAATGGTGAACAAATATTAAATGTTAGATGCAACAACGGAACAGCCAGAGGAACACATCCCAAAAAGAAGGCTAATAGAAGTAAGTTAAAAGTAAAGTACTAGACATGAATCGGCATCTTAGCACGTTAGTTCTCACCCATATGTGCTCGGCCGCCTAAACAGAAGTATTCGTAAACGTCAGGACAGTTTCGCTTCAAGCTTCGAAATTCACAATGCAAGGCGGCATTCCTCACCTTCCCAGAGTACTACCCTGGTACTCATTTCGACCAGCGGCTGGGTCAGCCACGGGGGGTATTTATGTTTTTTTCCAACCACCAGTACAACTCACACTGCTTCCAGTAGGAATGGAACACGGGTTGTCCGTGCCCAGTCGAGTAGTTTTCCCACTGGGCTACCAAGACCCCAAGTATCTGACCCAAGAAATAACGCCAGACAAATCAAAGATTGTCTTTTGTCACTGAAAGGCTCCTGAGGACAGCGACAAAAAAAATCAACATTTAAAAAAAAATTAATTGTGATGTTCTTCTTCTTCCTTTCAACTCCCTGTGGAGCATAGGTCTTCAGCAAACATTTCCAAGCCGTTCTGTTTCTTGCCATTTTTTAAAAATCATTCCATGTCTTCCCCATCATCTTCATCTCTGCTTCAATCTGTCTTCTCCAATAATATTTTGGTCATCTTCTTTCTTTTTTTCCTTCATCATCATTACGTGCCGTCTCTGCATCGAAGGTTGACTACCATGGAGCGCCATTCCCCTGTCTCTTGCGTTGATGGTGCAGATTGTCATAGGTTGACTTGTCCATCTTTTGATTTTATTCGTCCATGTTAGTCTTGGTCTACCTCTGCCTCTTTTACCTTGTATTTTCCCTTCTAATACTACTTTTATTAAACTGTTGTGTCTTCTAACATGTCCCAAAAATTTCTTTTGTTTTGTTCGAATTGTGTTTAATAGTTCACTTTTCATCTGTAGACTTCATATTGTTTTAAGACTTCATCGTTTGTTTTCTTTTCTTTCCATTCATTTCTACCTATTCTATATATATCCACATTTCAAAGGCTTCCATTTTCTGTTCTGTTTTCTTGTCTAATGTCCATGTTTCTGCACCATACAGGAATATTGAGAAGATGTAACATTTAGCTATTTATAGTTTTAGTCCTAGTGTTATTTTTTTTATGTTAGTATATTTTTCATGGCATTAAAATTACTTTTTGCCATACCTATTGTTTTGTTTATTTCAGTTTTACATTTTCCATCACTGGTTATAGTCTGTCCAAGGTAGTTGTAGTTCTGAACTGTCTCCATGTCTATTCCTTCAATTTTGATATCCACTTGTGGGTTTTGAGCATTTTCTTTGTTTATGATCATAGTTTTAGTCTTTTTGATGTTCATATCTAGTTTATATTTTTTGCTCAACATGTTTATTTCATTAAGTAATTGTTGTAGATCTTTAGGATTTTCTGCTAGTAGTACATTATAATCAGCATATCTTAGGTTATTGATTATCTTTCCATTAATGTTTAGGCCTGGCTTCTCTGTAATGTTTTTAAAGATTTGCTCAGTGTATAGGTTGAAAAAGCTTGGTGATAGAATGCATCCTTGTCTTACTCCTCTTTTTAAATCCATAGGTGTAGAGTTCTCTTTGTTATATTTTATTATTGCTGTTTGCTCCCAGTACAAATTACATATTAGTCGTATGTCTATATCGTCCAGATTTATATCTTTTAGGCAGTCTATAAGTTGATTATAGTGTATTCTATCAAAAGCTTTGGTGTAGTCTATGAAGCAATCATATATTGGTTTGTTTACTTCTATGTATTTTCTTTACGGCTTCTTTTGTGCCATTGTTTTTCTTGAATCCAAATTGCTGCTCATCTAATTCAGTATTGATTTTATTCTGAATCCTTCCCTGTATAACTTTTAGTAAATTTTTTTAAACCTAGCTCATTAGGCTTATTATTCTAAAATCACTGCATTCAACTGCACAATTCGTTTTAGGTAATGCAATGAAAGTTGATGTTTTTAGTTCATTTCGTATGTATCCTATATGTCATTGTGGACGTCTGTGATCTTGGGGATTCCAAAAAAGACCTGTCGTGTAATACTCTCAGCTAGCTTCCGCAGTATGTATCCTATCAAGCGCCATCGTCTTCATTGTATCTCTTTGTCCACTAGTATTTGACTGGTATTTTCCCATAATTCCATGTTAGTGATTTTGTCCTGCTATTTTCATCCTTTTATTCTGCGTTAGCATCCATTAATGAAGGTCTGTATCTTTATCATTATCATTTGTGTTGTTCTCCGTGTTTCACAGCCATATAATAGGACTAACTTAACATTGGACATGACCATTTTTATTTTTGTATTTTACCTCATTTCTTTGGACTTCCATATATTTGGGATGGCAACCCAAAAAAGAAGGCCAATAGAAGTATCTGACCCAACAGGAAACACCAGACAAATCAAAGATGGTCTTTTGTCACTGTAAGGCTACATAGGACAGCGAAAAATAACAGCGACATTAAAAAAATATTTTTTTTTCATTTCAGAAAGGTGAAAAAAAAACGTAACTTTGGTGAGAAATTCATACTTCATGCTTCATACTTCATGTCTCATACTTCATGTCTCATACTTCATGTCTCATACTTCATGCCTTATACTTCATGCCTCATACTTCATGTCTCATACTTCATACCTTATACTTCATGCTTCATACTTCATGTCTCATACTTCATGCCTCATACTTCATGCCTCATACTTCATGTCTCATACTTCATGCCTTATACTTCATGTCTAATACTTCATGCCTCATACTTCATGCCTCATACTTCATGTCTAATACTGCATGCCTCATACTTCATACTTCATGTCTCATACTTCATGCCTCATACTTCATGCCTCATACTTCATGCCTCATACTTCATGTCTCATACTTCATGCCTCATACTTCATGTCTCATACTTCATGCCTCATACTTCATGCCTCATACTTCATGTCTCATACTTCATGCCTCATAATTCATGCCTCATACTTCATGTCTCATACTTCATGCCTCATACTTCATGTCTCATACTTCATGTCTCATACTTCCGACTAAATAATTCGTTCCAAGAAGCCGTTGGAAATATGGAATGTTCATGTTGTCAGGTCATGGAAAACAGTCAACAGAATTGATACGATGCACACTGGATAGAAATTTGTGGAAGGTCATGGTCGCCTACGCCAACCGGAACGGCACATGATGATGATGATGAAGTAATACTAAATTAAAGCATGAGACAATAAAGAAAATAATGAAATGATATAAAATAAAATGAAAATTCATTAACTGTAACTTAGTGAAGAGTGCAGATAGCATCTGAAGTTGGTGAAGATGAAGATAAGGGTTACTGATTACAAGATGAGTCTTCTTTCATGCCAAATAACTGTACGTGTGGTGCTTTCTCTCACTCTCTCTCTATCTAACTCTCTCTCTCTCTATCTAACTCTCTCTCTCTCTAACTCTCTCTCTCTATCTAACTCTTTCTCGTTTTCTCTCTCTCTAACTCTCTCTCTCTTTCCCTCTCTCTAACTCTCTCTCTCTAACTCTCTCTCTTTCTCTCTCTTTCTCTCTCTTTCTCTCTCTTTCTCCTCTCTAACTCTCTCTCTAACCCTCTCTATAACTCTCTCTCTAACTCTCTCTCTCTAACTCTCTAACTCTCTCTCTTTCTCTCTCTTTCTCACTCTTTCTCCTCTCTAACTCTCTCTCTCTCTCTAACCCTCTCTATAACTCTCTCTCTAACTCTCTCTCTCTAACTCTCTAACTCTCTCTCTTTCTCTCTCTTTCTCTCTCTTTCTCCTCTCTAACTCTCTCTCTCTCTCTAACCCTCTCTATAACTCTCTCTCTAACTCTCGCTCTAACTCTCTCTCTCTAACTCTCTCGCTCTAACTCTCTCGCTCTAACTCTCTTTAACTTTCTCTCAAACTCTCTTGCTCTCAACTCTCTCTCTAAACCTCTCTGCCTAACTCTCTCTCTCTCTCTTTCTCTCTCTCTCTCTCACTCTCCCTTCTTCGCTCTACCGGCAACAGGTATTTGCTCACTTGCCCTCTTTTTTTGATCCGCCACACATGTACCACTTTCATGCTTTACAATAAGTTAGCTGTCAATCGTGGATACTATTCGCTTCCCTCTAGACTTCGTTGCTGTCAAACTCTTTCTTGTCATTATCATCAAGTGCCCTGTCTGCTGGCGTAGGTGATCATATCTCTCCACAGCTTTCGATCTCGACAATTATTTATTATTTCTGTTGTTGACTTTCTGCCAAGCCTTTATCTTAAGGTTCTGGTATCTTTTCTCTTTGCTTCCCTCTATAGCTTCGTTCCTCAGCTTTCCCAGTTGTCACAATATATTCTGAATATGTTCCCTTCTCATTACATATCCAAAAAATGATAATTGAATTATTGATTCTTCCTAATATTGGAAATTAACTTTCTCTCTTTGCTTTGACATCTTTCAGAACGTTTTTATTATTATTATTAGCTGTCCATGGTATTCTCAATATTCTTCTGTAAAACCACATTTCTACAGCCTCCGGTGATTTTCTAGTCTTTTGTCCTATTGTCTATAATTCATATCCATATGTTAAGACTGGCTCTACTTAACATTTAAGAACTCTTTTTTCTTGTTTTTAATTGTCAAAAATGGATTGCATAGTATCTTCCTCATTTCTTTTTTAAAGCTACTTTGTCTGAATCATTCTGCATCTCACCTCTTTTGTACATCTACTATCTGATGTTAATATTAATATTGTGGTATGTTATATCTGATACCGGTTTTTGATTTTAAATAACTAAACATAAAAAACTAAAGGAAAAAAAAAACAAACACGAAAGCACACTAGCCATAGATGATTTAGACATACAACAAAGTCACTTAATGCATTTATTGATGACATTGTCCCTAACTAATCCTAGGCTTGGGCAGGAAGAACGTAGCAGAATCGCTGGACCGAATACTCCATGTGCGATTGTAAGTAATATAAAAACAATGTAAATAATATAAAAACAATGTAAATAACGTAAAAACAATGTAAATAATATAAAAACAATGTAAATAATATAAAAACAATGTAATTAACGTAAAAACAATGTAAATAATATAAAAACAATGTAAATAATATAAAAACAATGTAAATAACGTAAAAACAATGTAAATAATATAAAAACAATGTAAATA